>JAOTOM010003024.1:0-130628 GCA_034440615.1 Ashinkailepas kermadecensis | reverse complement strand
TTAACTTCAACCGTCCAGGCTACAAATACTTCAGAGCGTCACCGGGGGGCGCCATCCGAATCATCCCATGGTATAGCTGAAGCCTTTCCGAGGAAAGTTACCGAGCGTTCATCTTTCTGTCCCAGGTTGACAGTAATATCTTCTGTGGAAAGTCACTGTAAGCTATCAATTTCCCAGGCGAATGGCTTGACCTTGAGAAAGTCACTGTGAGCGCCCTCACCCCGTCCCGGGTAGCAAGTAGCCAGCACTTCATCACAGGGTCGCAAACGAAATTTCTGTAAAAAAGAGAAGAAGGTAAATATTGTTTGCTTCTTCAGACAAGCCTTTTTACGGATGTTCGCTTAGTAGGAGCGTTTCCCGGATGTTGAGTATGCAATTTAACATACGATTATTGCTAGTTTTGTTTTCTACTACATTGAATTAGATACTTATCTATGCTTATGGGAAGCACGTGACAAGTCGCATCATAAAGTCGTCACCCGTCAATCGAGTGTGTTTGATGACATAGGATTGTTCCATAAGTCGTGTAGCACCATTGTGCTGAAGTTTTTCAATCCGCTAATTCTTCGCCTGTGGCGCATTATTACTAGTTGCCTCCAGGCTATGAACCTCCAACATTTTCGTAACGCATGGCTTCGACCACCGTCCCCTTTCCAGCGTTAAGCAAGCGATTTATGGACGGCCACGTATATTGAAGCAAAAGGTCACGGACCCGGGTTCGCCACACGCTTAAGGTTCTTGAAAGGCATACCAACTGGACAATGTCTATGCCTTACTCTTCCCAGCGGTGCGGGAGCGAAAGATAAAAAGGATGGGAGATTTTCAGGCGCCAGCCTTGAGGAAGGCTAAGACGCGGTAAATAGACATAAGACATAAGACATTCATCTTTAAATTTATCCGATTAAAAGTGTTGGGAGGTGGCGGGCAGGGGGACCAGTCCCATTTAACCCCCTCCTCCGTCAGCCACATCCAGCATGCTTTTACCAAGCTTCCTGGCGGGATGCCGAAGGAATTTATGAAACTCCCACTCCGCTGAGGGGGGACGAGCGGTCTAGGGGGTAAGATGCTCGTCTCATAATCGAAAGATTGTTGGTTCGAGTCTCACCTGTCGTTACTCTTTCGCCCGACCAATCGGCGTGAGAGATTGGCGACGCTATATGACTCAACAGTCGACGTGTCGTAAAACCAATAACCAACCAACTATGCGTGGCAAATTTCTTCAAAAAGGATTTTGTGTATTTTGGTGACCTTGACCTAACGTCAAGGTCACCATATTAAAAGCGCTACGAATATCGATCACGTCACGTCGATTGGCGAAGGTTTCATTAAATTACATTTAGTAGTTTCGGAGTATGGGCGTGGTAGAAAGTCTTTAAAAATGTTTTGTGCTTTTTTAGTGACCTTGACCTAAAGCCAAGGTCACCATATTCAAAAGTCCCGGGTATATCGACCATGTCACGTCGATTGGTGAAGGTTTCATGAAATTCGGTTCAGTAATTTAGGAGCATGGGCACCGCAATTATTGCCAATAAAGATGTACTTATTTTGCGACCTTAGATCAAGGTCAAGGTCACCATATTGTAAAGTCCCAAGTAAATCGACTATGCTGCATCGATTGGTGATGGTTTCATGAAATTCAGTCAAGTCGTTTAGGAGCATGGGCACCGCAACATTTTCAAAATGGATTCAAAATGGCCGCTCCAAGTTTAAGGGGTAATTTAACAGCTTTACGTATCGGTGAGAGTCACCATATTCAAAAGTCCCACGGAAATCGACCCCATTGTATCGATTGGTGAAGGTTTGATGAAATTCGGTTCAGTAGTTTTGGAACATGGGCACGGCAACAACCCTGGGCAACAGAGTAGACCCACCCCGCTGCAAGCCGAAAGTTGCCCCCCAAACCGGTGGGCTAGATCTGCCAGTGACACTAGGTGTGTTGTTTCCCGAACAGTCTAATGAATTGAGTATATCCCCCACAGAAATCTTGTATTTTATGATGAAAGCTTATGTTTAGGTTTCTGTGGAAATTTCTGATCACAAGCCTTCGCACATTTATTAATTATTAATATATTACAATATATTAATATACACATATATCAATGAGCAGTTGTATATGAGCTTGGCAGGGGCATATATGGAAAGTGATTTAAACATCTGATAGTGTTTATTTTATTTTCAGTTTTTTGTGAAGAAGGTGCACCTGATCTGACTGGATAGTCAGTGTGGTCGCTTAACATGTACTTGTCACTCAGGCAATACTTGGAACAGGCCCCAAATAGAAGTTTTTATAGTGGGGACAGGGGCAGATCCAGTAATTTCATCTGGGGCATTCATCTGGAAGGGCACTATTTTATCCATGGGGTGCCACAGTGAATGTCTCTGAAGACTGAGTTAGTTAGTTATTTGGGCTTTAGTGCGCATCGACCATGCTGATCATATAGCGCCCATTCCCTGAAGACTGAAGGGGTCCTTGGGGAAGAATGGTGTATCAGTCCCTGATTTGGGAAGAAGGACAGCCCCTGGCATTGGTCATTACATATTACTGCCATATTACTGGGAGTGGGTGTTTGACCCTGTTGGCCCTGCATCACCAATGGACCTAGCTCCTCCCATCATACTTTCCCAGCAGAGCCCAGTTCGGAAGTCTGGATTTCAGTAGAATTCGGTTCAGGACACCCATTGGTGTGAATGAGTATCTTAAATGCTTGTCATTGAAACAAAGAACCAAATCAAGCTTATTTCAGGCATGGATCAAGGATGATTTATCATGGGAAGGACACATTTCCTTGGAGGAGCATCTTCAGCTATAAAATCCATTGAGCAGGGGGTAGGGTGCACTTTAGCATTTGAACCCCCTTTTGTCTCCAATGCCCCCCTCTGTATCCACCCCTGGTATATTAGCCAGCAATGCCCACAAGCCTCTGGTACACTGGAGTGCTCAACTGCCCATCTCTGCAAAATAACACTGCTGTGATGATCAGTGAAGGCAGTACCTAGGACAGTAGGTAGGTCAGCTATTAACCTAGGTACCAAGGTCAGTAGGCACAACAGCATGTGCGGCAGTGGGAAGTGCCTTTGCAGTGGCTCACTTAAATAATAAACTAAGATATGGTAATGCTGCATTTCTGCTTGTTATGGATTGCTAGTTTTCACGAGATTGTGTACCAGGTTCAATTTTGTCTTTGAATTCCTGGATGTGGAGCGGAAATATCATTTCATTAGGGTAGTAGGCAGATTTTAGATCAGTTGAAAAGTATCCATACCTGTAGTTCCTCCATTTCCAAAAGGTGTGATGCATGAGTTACTTAGCACTCCTGCCAGCAGGAAATGAATAGTTTCAGTTTAATTCCATCTTATGTTGGACCGACAGGGGTAACTGGTGACACATCTCCCCCTGATAGGATGTGGTGCCCCTTGACAGGAAAAGGGTACCCCTTAATAATGCTTGGGTGCACCCACCTGCTCAGTGAGTTTTGCAGCAAAATGCTGCTCTTGAGGATGCTTGAGTGCATCCCTGCCGAACTTTTTTCAGCAGATGACACTCTCAAAATGGGAAAGATGCCCCTCTGGCAAGGGCGTCGCCACCGGGGGGGCAGGGGGGGGGGCAGTCGCCCCCCTGTCGTGAGACTGGGTCCCCCCCTGAAATTTGAGGAGGCTCCTATCCGGAAATGCACTGGAAAAAAGTGAGCAAGGAGGCCGACGAGACATGAGAGGAGGCCTCCAAGACGTGAGAGGAGGCCCCTAATTCGAAGAAGGAGTCACCTAGGAGAAGATAGCAGGCCCCAGAAATCAAGAGAGTGCCAACAATTGGCACGGAGGCCCCCAGGAATGCAAAGGAGGCCCCCAGGATTGAAAAGGAGGCCCCCGTGATTACAAAGGAGGCCCCCAGGATTGTAAAGGAGACCCACAGGATTGCAAAGGAGGCCTCCAGGATTGCAAAGGAGGCCCCCGTGATTACGAAGGAGGCCCCCATGATTGCAAAGGAGGCCCCCAGGATTGCAAAGGAGGCCCCCAGAATTGCGAAGGAGGCCCCCAGGATTGGAAAGCAGGCCTCCAGGATTGCAAAGGAGGCCTCCAGGATTACAAAGGAGGCCCCCAGGATTGCAAAGGAGGCCCCCAGGATTGCGAAGGAGGGCCCCAGGATTGCAAAGGAGGCCCCCATGATTGCAAAGGAGGCCCCATGATTGCAAAGTAGACCCCAGGATTGCAAATTATGCCTCCAGGCTAGCGAAGGATGCCTCCAGGCTAGCGAAGGAGGCCCCCAGGATTGCAAAGGAGGCCCCATGATTGCAAAGGAGGCCCCCAGGATTGCGATGGAGGCCCCCAGGATTGCAAAGGAGGCCCCCAGGATTGCAAGGGAGGCCCCAGGATTGCAAAGGAGGCCCCCAGGATTGCAAAGGAGGCCCCCAGGATTGCGAAGGAGGGCCCCAGGATTACAAAGGAGGCCCCCAGGATTGCAAAGGCCCACATGATTACAAAGGAGGCCCCAGGATTGCAAAGGAGGTCCCCAGGATTGCAAAGGAGGTCCCCAGGATTGCAAAGGACTCCAGGATTGCAAAGGAGGCCCCCATGATTGCAAAGGAGGCCCCAGGATTCCAAAGGAGACCCCCAGGATTGCGTAGGATGCCTCCTGCCCACCTGCCATCAGGGAAATGTTTGTTGAAAGCTCGGCTGTGTCGGAGAGAAGCACTCGTGCTACCGATGCTGGGCACTTCACCTGCAACGGTGTAGGTTAGCAGCCACCCAGCGGGGCTTCTCCTACCGCTCCACTCTGCAGTGGAATACGCTTCCCGGTCAAGCACGCGACACAATTAGCCGTGCTACCTTCGTGCGTGCTATCAGTCTCAACCATACAACTAGGTAGCTAGGTGACCTGCGTGAAGAACCATACCAGAGTCGCAATGCTTGTTTGTATTGGATGTCATGAGCAGCTGAATCAATTTCTAGCCGGTATTTTTACGAAGCTGCACCGTCCGTAAATTGTAATGGGATTTTATCCTTTATCTTTTACAATTTTATCTAACGTGATGGCAGGAATGTGATCAATTGACTAGGTACTTCGTAAGTTCCACCATGTGGTAGTGCCTTAATAAATGACTTTGACCTTGACTTTGACTCCAGGCTAGCGAAGGAGGCCCCCCAGGATTGCAAAGGAGGCCCCCAGGATTGTAAAGGAGGCCCCCAGGATTGCAAAGGAGGCCCTCAGGGTTGCAAAGGAGGCCCCAGGATTGCAAAGGAGGCCCTCGGGATTGCAAACGAGGCCCCAGGATTGCAAAGGAGACCCACAGGATTGCAAAGGAGGCCTCCAGGATTGCAAAGGAGGCCCCCAGGATTGCAAAGGAGGCCCCTGTGATTACAAAGGAGGCCCCCATGATTGCAATGGAGGCCCCAGGATTGCAAAGGAGGCCCCCAGGATTCCAAAGGAGGCCCCCAGGATTGCAAAGGAGGCCACCAGGATTGCAAAGAGGACCCCAGGATTACAAAGGAGGCCACCAGGATTGCAAAGGAGGCCCCCAGGATTGCAATGGAGGCCCCAAGGATTGTAAAAGACTCCAGGATTGCAAAGGAGGCCCTCATGATTGCAAAGGAAGCCCTCATGATTGCAAAGGAGGCACCCAGGATTGCAAAGGAGGCCCCAAGGATTGTAAAGGACTCCAGTATTGCAAAGGAGGCCCTCATGATTGCAAAGGAGGCCCCCAGGATCGCAAAGGAGGCCTCCAGGATTGCAAAGGAGGCCCCCAGGATTGCAAAGGAGGCTCCCGTGATTACAAAGGAGGCCCCCATGATTGCAAAGGAGGCCCCCAGGATTGCAAAGGCCCACAGGATTACAAAGGAGGCCCCCAGGATTGCAAAGGAGGCCCACAGGATTGTCAAGGAGGCCTCCAGGATTGCAAAGGAGGCCCACAGGATTACAAAGGAGGCACCAGGATTGCAAAGGAGGCCCACAGGATTATCAAGGAGGCCTCCAGGATTGCAAAGGAGGCCCACAGGATTGCAAAGGAGGCCCCAGGATTGCAAAGGAGACCCCAGGATCGCAAAGGAGGCCTCCAGGATTGCAAAGGAAGCCCCCAGGATTGCAAAGGAGGCTCCCGTGATTACAAAGGAGACCCCATGATTGCAAAGGAGGCCTCCAGGATTGCAAAGGAGGCCCCCAGGATTGCAAAGGAGGCCCACAGGATTGTCAAGGAGGCCTCCAGGATTGCAAAGGAGGCCCACAGGATTATCAAGGAGGCCCCCTGGATTGCAAAGGAGGCCTACAGGATTGTCAAGGAGGCTATCACGTCAAATATATCACATCAATACCTTTAAAAAATAGAACTCGATGTCCAAAAGTTCACACCGAGACTCGATCGAATGGACCCCAGCACCGGAAAATTAAGAACAGTCCCGGAAAAAATTACCCGGAGGGCTTTTATACTCCGAAAGGTGCCATCGGCTGAACAAAAAACTCCTTCGGTGGCCGCAGTGGCATATCAAAGGGACAAATGCCCCTCCCTCCTAAGAGGGATATGCTCCCAAGAATCGAGCCGAGGCCCCCAAAAGTCGCGCTGGGGCCACAAAAATTCGCGTCGGTCCACCAGAATTCGCGTAGGGGCTCCAAGTAAATGCGGCGGACCCGAGAAAACTCGCTCCGAGGCCCGAAATTCTGCAACAGGAACCGCCAAGATCGCGTTGGGGCCACAGCTAAGTACAACGCGCCCCGCAAACTCGAACCGGTCCCACAAAATATCGCGCTCGGACCCATAATTCCCATCGGTAGTACCACAAATTTGGTCTGGGCATAAAAAATTCACGTCGGGGCTGCCAACAATTGGCGTCTAGGGCTCCACATAAGCACCGTGTGACCCCCAAAGTCGCATCGGTATCCGAAAAAGAAAGCCGGAGCCCTTCAAAATAAGGAGGGATTCCAAAAAAAGTCCGGGTCAGGAAAATGGTTCTGGAGCACCGAACATATCATCAGATGCCTTGAAAAATCGCGTACGGCATCGAAAAACATTCCGGGCCTCGAAGAAAATCGAGGTGAGATGGAAAAACATGGCGCCAGGGACTCGAAAAATCAGGGCGAGATTCGGAATTTAAAGAAAATTCAGAAGAGGTCCACAAAAATCGCGTTGACCCCAGATAACTGGCGTTGGGTCCCCGGAACCACGCGCCTGGGCGCGATAAGTTGCGCTAAGACCCAGAAATATCGCACCGAAGACCCAAAATCGCACTGGGCCCCACAAATGTGCGTCAGAAGCCCCAAATAAGCACAGCGGGACCCTAAGAGCACAACGGGGACCGAAAATGTAACTGGCCCTCCAAAGCGCAGTCTCGCAAAAAGCGACAGGGCCCTAAAACATGCGTTGCAGCCATAAATAAATATAGCGGGAACTCTTAAAAAACACAAAAAAAAACACCGGAAGCTCTCAAGGCACACAGGGGCCATGCGACCGCACAAGGGCCTGAAAAGAGGCTGGGGTCGCAATAAGCAACATGGTCCCAGAACGAACAAAAATACCGGGCACTAAATAAATACATTGAGGTCATTGAAAGCGCCCCGACAACTAAGAAAAATCATCGGTGCACAAAGAAGCAACAAAACCCTAAAACGAGCAGGGGTTTCGAAAATGCATTGGGCCTCGAACAAAAATGGATTGGAGCCTTAAGACACATCCGTAGACGAAGAAATACGAAACGGGTCCAAAGAAGTACACTCAGGCAGGGCCTCGGTTCGGTAGCCAACCTGGAAGCATGTTTAATCAAAGATATGAGGTGCATCGAAGCTCAGCGGGTATCCGCATTTGTCCATCATAAAATATGAGAAGTAGGGAACTAATGATCGAATTTAATTAATCGAATTTTCGCAGCGAACGCCCATACAAAGCATTTCATCACGTCAGATAAGGCGCAAGTATATCATGTGGCAGCAATTAGCAAAGCGTAGGAGGCCCAGCAGAATCCGTAGCATCGCACGAAGTGTGGCGAATGCGCCGAATGCGCAAGATGGGTGTGCACATGCACTAACGTTGGCGTCGTGGCGACCGGGCACTATGAACTGGAATGTCTGAAATTGGTAAATTTTACATTTTAAAGTGATCTGTGTAGGTGTAATTTCAGCAGTGCAAGGTGACTTATCAAGGGATACCAAAAGAATACATTCGAACAGGATGGGGGAGCCAGGGTTGAAATCCGACGAATCGGTATCGGTAGTGGTAGATTAGGCCCCTCGACAGGATAATTTAGTTGGTCACTAACAAGCGCTTCAAAGGGGGGGGGGGCCATAGTGTCTTTTGCCCCTCCCCCGCAAACCAATAAAAGTAAACTAAATTAAAATGCAGTAACTTTTGCTGAGGTTAAAAAATAGCTTTCCGGGTGAAATAATCTCCAATTTTAAAGGTATTTTGTTATGATTGTTTGGAAGTCCAATATGGTAGCATAGTAGATTCTGACGCATCGAGGGTTCTATGCTGTTGAAGTTCTGCTTACAGCAAGAGATGACGAAATCAGCAGTTTCATTATTCCTTCGTCAGATAGGTTCATGAAGTTTGTTTAGCCAGTAACGGGCAAGCGGACCCAGTGAGCCAGATTTCGAAAGCGGAATTTGAACAGGATGTTTTGTGCGAGTGACCAGTTGAGCCCAGTTGAGCAGCATGTTTCGTATGTTGGTGTTGGGTTGCTAAGATGAAGAGACAGGCTACATTCACTAGCGGATCCAGGGGGGGCATTCCGGCCATGGCTCCCCCGAAGCGCTTAAAAGGGTCTTTTGGCCCCCCGAAACCAACAGAAGTAAACTGAATGAAAATGCAGTAACCTTTGCCGAGGTGAAAAAATATCGTCTGGATGAAAGTATCTCCAATTTTAAAGGTATTTTTATAATTGTTTGGAAGCCAATATGGTAGCATAGTACATTCTGACACGCATCGAGGGTTCTATGCTGCTCAAGTTCTGCTTACAGCAAGAGTTGACAAAATCGGATCTGCCAGTGTGTACACGTGCACGAACGTTGACGTGGTACAAGACGTTGAACGTGAACATGAACGTTTTGGTAAACAAGAACACAAATCCCGTAACTTAGAAGCGGTGGAGGTAGGCTGGGGCCCCTACACAGGAAATTATGTTGTCATTAATGATTATTGTAAAAAAAATGGGTCCATTTGACAAATAGTGGTAGAAATCCGATGCTTTTAACCAAAAATAGTGGGAGAATGGGCACCCTCCAAATCCCTTCGACCCCTCCTCTGATGCAATTCCTAAGTACGCCACTGGGGGAGGGGGAGGGGGGGGGGCTGACGCCGAAAACCGAAAGTTGCCCCCCTCCCCAAACCGGTGGGCTAGATCCGCCAGTGCGTTTGCTTATTTATACCCTGGTATGGCTCAGTTCTCAGCGGAAAAAAGATTCTTGCTATTGCGCTTTGCGTAAATGATGCACCATGCCAAGAACAAACAAGACATCAATATGAAGCCATGTTCCCCATTCTGGAACCATACTAAGAGCCAAAAAAAGCAATAGGAGGCCCTAACACAGTGGAGGCCCCCTTTCGGGAGCAGGAGGCCCCCTATCAATATTGCCCCCCCCCCCTGGAAGAATTTCGTGGCGACGCCACTGCCCTCTGGAGAAAATGTCCCCAACCAAAATGTGTAGACTAGATTCACCAATGACCCCACCTTAATTCCCATTAATGCATGCACAATCCCTTCCCATTGCACACCCATGGTGAGACGTGGGGTGGTTAGCTTGCCCAGGTAGTGCTGCTGGCTGATGGCAGTTTGAATTAACAAACATTTTCAGTGCATTTACTGTGACTTATGTGGCTTGCTAGGATAGGTTTGATTATGACATTTCGTTATTATAATGTCAGGCTAGGCTATGTATGTATATGTATGCATTATTGTTATACAGTGTTGTTCAGGACGGCATGACATCAGAAAGCAGATACTGGGCAGGGAGGTCAGATGATACCAGCAAGGCTGACACCAGAACAGAAATGGTTTTTGTGCTGGTTGCCAATTCCCAGTGGCTCACAAAATAATTAAACTGACTTGTTGGGACAAAAAATAACTAGTCTGGAATTGTTTAGCATGTTGTCTGAATTGTCAATTGATGTCACAGTACCTTTTGGATGAAAAAGTATTTCATTCATTAATTAATTGATTGATTGAGAAGTGATTGTTGAATATCTTCCTCATATCATGAGAGAAGCATTCACATGGATATTTCTCCAATTCATGTTATATCAGAACAAAACTAAAAATACCAATTTTTAATGTTTCTAGCACACATTTGTGTACTTACCAGTCAGCTTAAGGCATGGTTATCAAACAGCAATAGGCTTGCAGTCATTCTCCAGTAACTCCACTCAGTTTGCTGGCAAAAAGGACTTGATGGTTTTCTGGAGAGGATAATGTTCTGGATGATGAGCTTCCAGGACAATACCATGTTTTTACCATGATTGTTTGTTTTATGACTTTCCTTCTGATAAGCCAGAGTCTGTTGAGTATTAAGTTGCAAAAGCTATTTAACAATGAGCCATATAATGAGTTGGTGTCAAGTCTGGAACTTCTTTCATCCCAAAGCTTTAATTTGGGCTTCTGACAGCGTTAAGTAGTTTGTGAGGATTTTGTGTGTCAGGCCAGTTGTGAGGACCTTTCTCACTGTCAATAGCCAGAGGTCTATGCTTAATCCTGAACAAACTATGGGCAGCTGCTGTCTCTACCCTCTCGTTTCCACATAATTAACATGTCCTCAAAATGCTTAACATGCGAGACAGTTCATAGATTGGCGTCAGTTATGGATTACAAAAATTATGAAGTTTGGTGCACTGGTTGACTCTTGTAGTGTCCTGAAATTGATTTGCCATGGAGTGGAGGACAACAGACTGTCTGTATGAGTCAGGAGAATGTATACCATCTGTCAGGAGAATGTACCACTATACCGCACATCAACGGTTAGGCGTTCAAAAAGCCAACGCATTGACTATTGTATAGAAATTATCAGCCACTGACTGTACGGGTGATCTGAATCTAACGTGTTTCGAATCACTGGATATCCGATTATAGTACAAGCTATCATAGTTCATATATATATGGATATGGATCTGTTTCGGTCCACCATTATATTCACAATGCCAGAAGAATCCTGGTAGAACGCTAGATCATACGCCGCACTGCGGTGTGCCACTTAACCGCGCGAAACCGCAATCTAGAACCCATAGTCTATGCTATGTTCGCGTATTGGTATGTGTTCTGTGCTGGTTGTTGTTTGGCAGAGGGTTGGAGAAGCATTCTGAAAATAAAGGAAAAGTGATGTCCTAGGACCTCCTCAACCCTCTTAAGGGTCTCATCGTCCAAATTAGGTTCATACTATCGCGTTTTGTGGGCTTCCTCTATCCTGAGTGCCTTCCTGCCCATCAATTATGGAATCGTCCTGCGTGCTAGGGTCTTCTCTCATTTCAGGGGCTTCCTCTCGCAAATTAGGGGCCTCCTTTCACGTATTAGCGGGCCTGTCTCATTTCTTGGGGAGTCTCTTTACTCATATTGGATGTCTCCGCGTTCATCCTATCGGCCATTCCCATATTCCATGGTTTTATATGAAGGTACAAAGACAAAGAGAGATGGAGAGATGCTTCAGAATGGAAGCATTCGTCAGGATATCCCCAGACACGGGCTTGATGTTCATACACATAGTGGAATCAAGATTTTCCAGAATTGGCCGACGCTGGGCCGGTATTCGGCGACACGGAAGCAGTCGAGCGTCAGAGCGGGAGGTCAGCGCGCCGACCCGCTGGGGCGTCAGAGCGGGATGTCAGCGTCCGACCTGCTGGGGCGCCAGCGCGGGAGGTCAGCGCGCCGACCTCCTGGGGCGTCAGAGCGGGAGGTCAGCGCGCCGACCTGCTGGGACGCCAGAGCGGGTGGTCAGCGCCTGACCCGCTGGGGCGTCAGAGCGGGAGGTCAGAGCGCCGACCTGCTGGGGCGCCAGCGCGGGAGGTCAGCGCGCCGACCTCCTGGGGCGTCAGAGCGGGAGGTCAGCGCGCCGACCTGCTGGGACGCCAGAGCGGGTGGTCAGCGCCTGACCCGCTGGGGCGTCAGAGCGGGAGGTCAGCGCGCCGACCTGCTGGGGCGTCAGAGCGGGAGGTCAGCGCGCCGACCTCCTGGGGCGTCAGTGCGGGAGGTCAGCGCGCCGACCTGCTGGGACGCCAGAGCAGGTGGTCAACGCCTGACCCGCTGGGGCGTCAGAGCGGGTGGTCACCGCCTGACCCGCTGGGGCGTCACAGCGGGTGGCCAGAGCGCCGACCTGCTGGGACGACAGAGCGGGTGGTCACCGCCTGACCCGCTGGGGCGGCAGCTGAAGGTGTCCGTGCCGCGCGCGCAGCGGCCACAAGCGGTGCCGATCGAGCCGCTGACCACGGGCAGCACCGGCCGGCAGTGGCCACCTGCACCTGCCGGCCGGTGGAGATGGGCCGCCGCAGACCGGCAGCGTGAAGGTCGCACAAGGTCAGGCGGGCGCAACGCGGCATCCGTCTTCCAGTCGTCCCACGCCGGCATTATGAGCCGGCCCGGCTCAGCCCGACATTCAATGCATCATGCAAGGGAGCGGGACTGCGCAGTGGGTCGCCGCCCTGTGGACGGGACCGCGCGGTGGGTCGCCGCCCTGTGGACGGGACCGCGCGGTGGGTCGCCGCCCTGTGGACGGAATCGCGCGGTGGGTCGCCGCCCTGAGGGCAGGACCACGTGGCGGTGCGTTCCATTGCGGTACGGAGAAGCGCCAACCGTCGGCAATGGCTCGCTACACACTCCGTCAGAAGCTGAGAACCGTCCGCGTTCGTGTGCACTCACTCCGACTGCAGATTATATCTCTCACAGACTGGTCGCGCGTTTGGCCAACGTGCGAAGAAATGGAGGAGCACTCTTCAGATGAAAAAAAAAACATGGGCACCCATCGTTACATTAGGCGAAAAAAAAATTTTGTTTTACCATCTCATGGACCCCGACGAAATCATGGACATCCATGGTTTTCCAATAAGGTTTTGAAATATTTGTCAAAGGGTTCACAATTCATGGACGTTCACTCGATGTCCAAACATTACCAACATTTAAATACGCTCGCTCGTTTGCTTTAAATTTCCCTCTCCAGATGGTAGTTCGGTATCACACAACGTTTGCAGAGTTACGAGCCTCCTGATTGGCCGCGTTGCGTGTACCCAACGTTCGGTTTAATGTGTATGTGTTGTCCCCATATTTACGGCGTTGCGTGTACCCAACGTTCGGTTTAATGTGTATGTGTTGTCCCCATATGTAGGGATCATCAAATGACGTAATTACAGTCAGCTGATTGCATGAAGTGCGCACAAATGAACACACTACTAAGCTAACCCGAAAACCGCCGAGTGTCTGCGTGACTGTCCCAACAAGTCCGCCAATCAGGCCCGTCTCCGAGAAAAGGTAAGCGCAGATTTATGAATTTGTTGGCGCACAGGAACACAGATCAGCTAATGTTAGTGGATAAGGTTCACTGATCATGCCAATGATTGGCAACGTACCAGGCAAGACATCGTCACGAGCAAATACAAGCTAACGTGGTTAGTACAAGCTAACGTACAAGCTAACGACTCCACTGCAGGATCTCACTAAGATAAAAAAAAAGCTGCCATGAAGCCTGATAATTCTTCAACTGATCTACAGACAAGGTCACCGAACCCCGATCATGCACCAAGAGATGAAGCTCATAAATCAAAATCCCCAGCACCAGAGGATAAACCCAAGTCCGCATATCGACTCCACATTGTGCAACCCCATGATGAAGTAATATGCATAAAACACAGCCGAGAGTTGGATCAGACTCCCGGGACGTAGCGCACACAGACTCTCACCCGGAACATTGACCTCATGCCGAAAATAGGACCACCCAGACGTGAAAAGGAGGTCGCGTTTATTTGTTTGCTAGTCTACATGAATGGAGTGTTACCGTTGGAAAAACGACCGCAAAACATGGCATCGATCTTATCGTCAGTCCATCCAGGAGATATATAGAGAGATAGAGATAGACATAGAGAGAAAAAAAGAAGAGAGAGAGGAGAGAGAGAGAGAGAGAGAGAGAGCGAAAAAAGAGAGAGGCGAGAGCGAGGAGCGAGACGAGGCGAGAGCGAGAGCGAGAGCGAGAGCGAGAGCGAGAGCGAGAGCGAGAGCGAGAGCGAGAGCGAGAGCGAGAGCGAGAGCGAGGGCGAGGGCGAGGAAGATGAAGAGGAGAGAGACGGAGATTCCCCTTTGCAATACAATTGTCCTTGATTGTGTATGAATTCCAAACTTTAATGAAGGCACCGGACTTTCAGTCCAGCTGCCAGCCGCCTCGCACTGGATGGCTCCGTCTGCTCTCTCCAACATTTACGATTCTCCCTGCACAAGATCAGCTCGGGCTTAATGACCTTAGGCGCCACGTAGCCGGGGACACCGCTGGTGCTGAAGATATCGGCAGCTTCACCCACACGTGCAGACACCACGGCCGCCTTTGATCACCAGCACCCTCCGATCAGACTGTATGGTAGACGCCCGAGGTCACAATTAGATGCAGTGGTCCCATCCGCTTCCAGTCGAACTGCAAAACATGTTTACATGCCGTGAGGTCCGAGGCGCGTCGGGAAATCCGCCAGTCCGCTTTTTTAAACGCGGCTGCATTCGTTGCATCTACGCCATCAGCAGATGCGTAGCCGGAACTGGAACAACCGAGCCAATGACAGCAATATCCCGGTTCCCGGACTACCCCAATGCCATAAATACACCAGTTCCCGGACTGCCCCAATTCCATAAATACACCAGTTCCAGGACTGCCCCAATTCCATAAATACACCAGTTCCAGGACTGCCCAAGTCCTAGGACTATTCCAGCCTCCGGGGCAGATCGGCTAGGAAACAACGCCACTGGAGTGAACAGACCACATGATCCTTTCCAGCGCCAATTCCCACGACCGGTACATCCATGAAATTATATATTGGCTGGAGCACCACTCACCAAGCTCAATTTCCCCCCCTCAGCCCACGCACCCGTCCTTCTGGCTACTGCTGCTTGCAGATATTCCAACTCAGAACTGTCAACAATCCACGCTACTGCATTTTGTAAATCACAAAATGGGACGATTTCGTATATTTAATTTGGTATTTCAGTATAATCTGCAGTGGCAGTGGAACAGGGTACGGTAGATGCAAATGGGTAGCTATCCCCAGTCTTGGAAGCAGGGGCAGATCCAGGAGCCTAGATTAGGGACGCAATTTCCTTGTTTCCGATTTCGAAAAAAAGCATCCGATTTGGACAGCTAACATTCATTTGGGTTGTTAATACAAAATGTATCGCATGAAATGTTTGTAGAATTCGAGAATGCCATTTCAGGTTCAAATTTTGGCGACACTATGAATTTGAGGGGATATCCACCTGGATCCGCCCCTGCTTAGAATGGTTACAAAAAATCAGTCCTATGAGCGTGGCACGAACAGGAACGATATCTCTTGCCACTGACCAACTCTGAGATGGTTTCCCCGCCGCCAGCCACAAGGAGCAGAGTTACAGTTCAATTATCACCGTGTGTACCCGTTTGGACAGAAAGCCCGGCTCACGCCGCCACCGAGCCAGAACTGCTGGCGACGGCACGCAACACGGCGACGGCAATAGAGCGGCGACCCTTCCGACCATTAGCTCGGTACGTGGCCATTCGTCGAGACGAGATGGGCTCCACAGGGCGGGCAGTGTCGGGCAGTGTCAGCAGTACCAGCAGGCGGTACATGTCAGAGCGGGTAACGTCCGGGCGGCTGCGGGTCGGTGGGGCCCAACACAGACGTCCAGTGTAGCCCAGCCGACGGCACCGCACAGACAATGGACGAGCAGTGTCGGGGGGCCCAACACAGTACCAGCAGGCGGTACATGTCAGCCGACGGTAACGTCCGGGCGGCTGCGGAGTCGGTGCGGCCCAACACAGACGTCCAGTGTAGCCCAGCCGATGGCACCGCACAGACAATGACGAGATGGGCTCCACAGGGCGGGCAGTGTCGGGCAGTGTCAGCAGTACCAGCAGGCGGTACATGTCAGCGGGTAACGTCCGGGCGGCTGCGGGTCGGTGGGGCCCAACACAGACGTCCAGTGTAGCCCAGCCGACGGCACCGCACAGACAATGGACGAGCAGTCGGTGGGGCCCAACACAGACGTCCAGTGTAGCCCAGCCGACGGCACCGCACAGACAATGGACGAGCAGTCGGTGGGGCCCAACACAGACGTCCAGTGTAGCCCAGCCGACGGCACCGCACAGACAATGACGAGATGGGCTCCACAGGGCGGGCGGTGTCGGGCAGTGTCAGCAGTACCAGCAGGCGGTACATGTCAGCGGGTAACGTCCGGGCGGCTGCGGGTCGGTGGGGCCCAACACAGACGTCCAGTGTAGCCCAGCCGACGGCACCACACAGACAATGGACGAGCAGTCGGTGGGGCCCTGGTCGGTGGCCCAACACAGACGTCCAGTGTAGCCCAGCCGACGGCACCGCACAGACAATGACGAGATGGGCTCCACAGGGCGGGCAGTGTCGGGCAGTGTCAGCAGTACCAGCAGGCGGTACATGTCAGCGGGTAACGTCCGGGTGGCTGCGGGTCGGTGGGGCCCAACACAGACGTCCAGTGTAGCCCAGCCGACGGCACCGCACAGACAATGGACGGGCGGTGTCGGGCAGTGTCAGCAGTACCAGCAGGCGGTACATGTCAGCGGGTAACGTCCGGGCGGCTGCGGGTCGGTGGGGCCCAACACAGACGTCCAGTGTAGCCCAGCCGACGGCACCGCACAGACAATGGACGAGCAGTCGGTGGGGCCCAACACAGACGTCCAGTGTAGCCCAGCCGACGGCACCACACAGACAATGGACGAGCAGTCGGTGGGGCCCAACACAGACGTCCAGTGTAGCCCAGCCGACGGCACCGCACAGACAATGGACGAGCAGTCGGTGGGGCCCAACACAGACGTCCAGTGTAGCCCAGCCGACGGCACCGCACAGACAATGGACGAGCAGTCGGTGGGGCCCAACACAGACGTCCAGTGTAGCCCAGCCGACGGCACCGGCACAGACAATGACGAGATGGGCTCCACAGGGCGGGCAGTGTCGGGCAGTGTCAGCAGTACCAGCAGGCGGTACATGTCAGCGGGTAACGTCCGGGCGGCTGCGGGTCGGTGGGGCCCAACACAGACGTCCAGTGTAGCCCAGCCGACGGCACCGCACAGACAATGGACGAGCAGACGGCACGACAGCCCAACACAGACGAGATTGGCTCCACAGGGCGGGCGGTGTCGGGCAGTGTCAGCAGTACCAGCAGGCGGTACATGTCAGCGGGTAACGTCCGGGTGGCTGCGGGTCGGTGGGGCCCAACACAGACGTCCAGTGTAGCCCAGCCGACGGCACCGCACAGACAATGGACGAGCAGACGGCACGACAGCCCAACACACACTGTCCCACTGTACCATGCACGTGCCCTCCGCCCTGTCACGGTGACCAGCCACGTACCAAGACGTTAATGGCACGGACACGGACGGACAGTGGCTGTACGGCCGTCAGCGTGCACCGCCACAATGGACGAGCAGTCGGTGGGGCCCAACACAGACGTCCAGTGTAGCCCAGCCGACGGCACCGCACAGACAATGGACGAGATGGGCCCACAGGGCGGGCAGTGTCGGGCAGTGTCAGCAGTACCAGCAGGCGGTACATGTCAGCGGGTAACGTCCGGGCGGCTGCGGGTCGGTGGGGCCCAACACAGACGTCCAGTGTAGCCCAGCCGACGGCACCGCACAGACAATGGACGAGCAGACGGCACGACAGCCCAACACAGACGAGATTGGCTCCACAGGGCGGGCGGTGTCGGGCCAGTGTCAGCAGTACCAGCAGGCGGTACATGTCAGCGGGTAATGTCCGCGGCGGCTGGCGAGCGTCGGTGGGGCCCAACACAGACGTCCAGTGTAGCCCAGCCGACGGCACCGCACAAACAATGGACGAGCAGACGGCACGACAGCCCAACACACACTGTCCCACTGACAATGCACGTGCCCTCCGCCCTGTCTCGGTGACCAGCCACGTACCAAGACGTTAATGGCACGGACGGACAGTGGCTGTACGGCCGTCAGCGTGTAGCGTCACCCCCCCGGCGCCAGTAGCCGTTCCGGGCGGACGGCCGCGTGGGCCGACACCCATGGCGCTGCACCGGACGGTCCGGCCAAACTGCTGCACAAGGCGCACGCCGTAGGCCCCAGTGACGCCGGACTGGAGCTGTCCACCCGCGGCACTACACCTGTCCACCCGCTGTACTACACCTGTCCACTCGCTGTACTACACATGTCCACCCGCTGTACTACACATGTCCACCCGCTGTATTACACCTGTCCACCCGCTGTATTACACCTGCCCACCCGCTGTACTGGAGCTATCCACCAGCTGTACTGGAGCTGTCCACCAGCCGGACTAGAACTGTCCACCCGCTGCACTACACATGTCCACCCGCTGTACTACACATGTCCACCCGCTGTACTACACCTGTCTACCCGCTATACTGGAGCTGTCCACCAGCTGTACTGGAGCTGTCCACCAGCTGTACTGGAGCTGTCCACCAGCCGGACTAGAGTTGTCCACCCGCTGTGCTGGAGCTGTCCACCAGCTGTACTGGAGCTGTCCACCAGCCGGATTAGAGCTGTCCACCCGCTGTACTACACCTGTCCACCCGCTGTACTACACCTATCTACCCTCCAGTACAGCTGGTGGACAGCTCCAGTATAGCTGGTGGACAGCTCCAGTAAAGCTGGTTGGTTGGTTGGTTATTGGTTTTACGACACGTCGACCGTTGAGTCATGAAGCGTCGCCAATCTCTCACGCCGATTGGTCGCGGGCGAAGAGTAGCGACAGGTGAGACTCGAACCCACAACCTTTCGATTGTGAGACGAGCATCTTACCCCTAGACCACTCGTCCCCTCCAGTAAAGCTGGTGGACAGGTGTAATACAGCTGGTGGACACCGGTCGCTGCATTGGAGCTGTCCACCAGCTGTACTGGAGCTATCCACCAGCTATACTGCAGCTGTCCGCCAGCTATACTGAAGCTGTCAACCAGCTATACTGGAGCTGCTCAACAGCTATAATGGAGCTGCCCACCCGTTGTACTGGAGCTGTCCACCAGCTGTACTGGAGCTGGCCACCAGCCTTATTGGAGCTGTCCGCCGGTTGTACCGTACTCAACAGCATTCCCATCTGAGAGTGCCATTGATCTTGATCGCAAGACGTTAGTTCGAATCCCACAACCGACGGGATGTCCTAGCAGTCAAATGCACCGTGAAATTTGGGTTATTTAATTTTATTTGGGTTTGGGTTTTATTGGGTTATTTTATTTGACCGTCGTTTCGGTACGATTTAAGCATCTTGTCTCGGCAAAGTTTCGGCACGGTACCCACGCGGGCTTTGGGCGCGGCTTCGGCCGAGCCTTACATGCTGGCATGGGAGGAATGCAGTGGAACTCTATGAAAAGCAAGCATAATTAAAACAATGAAGACAACGCAAGGCTAAAAATAAAACTCAATCGAGGTCTGCCATGCCCTTTTACCCCATGCCATTGCATCGGCCATTGACTCTAGAATAACTATAACGCACTACCAGAAGATGGCCTGTTGAAAAGTAAAATCGGGAATGCAGGGACGCATCATAATTTTTTTGGGCTTTGTCAGGCTGTTTTTTCTGGTTCTTTTTAAGCTGTGTTTTGGTATTGTCGCATTTCAATACAACACTGTTGTGCTCTCGAGTGCTACGTTGGCATTAAATAAATGTCCAAAGATGAGCCTTAGCTCCAAACCCGCGGTCATTTCAGCTTCCACGCGGTGGAATCAACTCGGTGTGTTCAAGACGCCAAGGGCGGTATGGAATTTATGCCCCTGCCTTCCCTACAACATCTACAGTCCTGAGTTACGGCTCAGCACATGGATCAGTAGAGCTGAACATGTTCTCTGAGCACGCGGATGCGCCGCATGTCCACCACACCTCCAACACTTGCCTCTTCACCCAGCCACATCCACATGTGCAGCCACACCAGAACAAGCACAACCCACATGGTCCTAATCATGGGTGGAGGCCGGCGACCGGATTTCAGCCTAAGCGACCATTTATATCCGAGGCACCATCAAGCTCAGCTAATGAATCAGCCAATGGGCCTCGGTGCGTCTGGAAACCGTAAAAATTCCAGACCATCCCGTGAGAGCGAAGCGCAATGAGAGCAGTGCCACAACAGAACTGCCAGAGTGCCATGCAAGCGCACGTGACTGGCCGGGGAGGACATGACCGGCGAACTTAGCTGGCATGCTAACAGCTGAACACTGCGAAACATATGAACGGTACACTGGAGACTGGAGCAGGCACGAGTATGTGCGCTGCACTCGGATGCCACACTCGGCGTCGCCTCTCTGTCAGCACGACCCATATCGGATGCCACACTCGGCGTCGCCTCTCTGTCAGCACGACCCAGCTCGAGTGGCCGACTTGGCTAAGTATAACACGCTCCGCAAACTCCAGGCCCCCCCCCCCCACGCCAATATCGCGTCCAGGACCCACAATTCCCGTCGGTAGTTCCAAGAATGTAGGTCGGGGCATCCAAAATTCCTGTCGGGTCTCCAAAAAAATTGCGTCGAGGATCCCACATAAGCACAGCGTGACCCCATAAATGGTATCCGGACCCGAAACAAAAATCAGGTTGGAGCCCTCTAAAATAAGGAGGGATTCCAAACATAAATGTCCGAGCCAGGAAAATCGCTCTGAAGCCCCAAACATAGCACCAGATGCCTTCAAAAATCGCGTACGGCCCCGAAAGAACGTACCGGAGCTCGAAAAATCGAGGCGAGACACAAAAACATGGCGTCGGGGCCAGAAAAATCAGGGCGGGATTCGGACTTTAAAAATTTAAAAGAGGTTCGTAAAGATCGCAATGAGCACAGCAAATTGGCGTTGGATACCCAGAACCACGCGCCGGGACCACGAGAAATCGCACTGCAGCCCCCCCCCACCACCAAATCGTACCAGGGCTCCACAAATGTGCGCCAGAAGCCCCAAATAAATAGCGGGAGCCTAAGAGCACAACAGAGGGCCGAAAATGCACCAGGCCCTCCAAAGCGCACGGAGTATTGCAGAAAGCGGTCGTGCCTTAAAACATGCGTTGTAGCCCTAAATAACCGGGAGCTTAGCTAACCGGCTAGCTAGCCGGGAGCTAACCAGGAACTCTATAAAAAAAATTACACCGGAGGCCACCAAAGCACACGTGCGTCATGGTCTTAAAAAGTAGCAAAAAGAAAGACCTACTACTAAATGAACACATCGGGGTCCTCGAAAGCACGCCGGTACCGCAAAAATATCGTCGATGCACAAAAAACAACAATGCCATTAAAAAAAAATCTAAAAATATGCCGGACTCCTAACAAAAGTAGGTTGGAGCCCTGAAACGTATCCGTAGATGAAGAAAAGCGCATCGGGTTCAAAAAGAACACCGAGCCAGGGCCTCGGTCCAGCAGCCACTCTGGGAGTATATATAACCAAAGCAAGGTGCATCAAAGCTCAGCTGGCATCCGGATTTCTGAACCATCAGAACATCTGAGAACAAAAACTAATCATCGAGTTTAATTACTCGAATTTTCCCAGCGAACCTCCATACAAAGCATTCCATCACGTCAAATATGGTGCAAGTCTGTCACGTGGCAGCAATTAGCAAACGTAGGAGGGCTAGCAGGAACCGTAGCATCGCACGAAGTGTGACGAATGCGCTGAATGCTCAAGGTGAGTGTAAACGTGCACGAACGTTGGCATTGTGGCGACCGGGCGCTATGAACTTGAACGCCTGAAGTGGGAAATTTTACATTTTAAAGTGATTTGTACAGGTGTAATTTCAGCAGTGTGACGTAAAGACATAAAGACATAAAGACATAAAAGATCAGTGCAACTATGAGCCACAAGGGCCCTTCTTGGTTGCACTCTGTACACTGAACCAGTTGTCCATCAAATGTGTTGATCAACTCTCCCTGGAATACAGAAAAACAAGCCCCCTATTCTTATAATGATTGTCTATGCTGTTCTTAAAGATGTTCAGTGTGTTGCTACTGACAATGGTTTCTGGCTGCTGGTTCCAGTGTTCTACTACCCTGTTGGTGAAGAAGGACTGTCTTAACCTTGTCCTGCTGTGATTGACTTTAATTTTGAATTGATGACCTCTAATTGTATCATTTCTGTTAAATTCAAACAGTTCCCTGAGACAACCCTGTTCCTGACCATGAACAAATTTAAAGACCTCGATGAGATCTCCTCTCAGTCTTCTATATCTAAGTGAAAACATATTCAATTTCTTCAATCTTTCCTCATATGCCAGGTTGCCCATACCATTCACCATTTGTGTTGCCCTCTTTTGTACTCTCTCTAAAAGCCAACAATCTTTTTCATAACTAGGGGACCAAGCTTGGACACAATATTCCAGCTGTGGCCTGACATATGCACAATAAAGCTTCCTGATGACTTCCTCACTTTTGTATGATACATTCCTATTTATTGCCCCAAGCATTCTTAGTGCCTTCTTCCTGGCTTCTTTGGTCTGTTTGATGCCCCCAATTTTGTGTTAAAAATAACACCTAAGTCCTTCTCCTGCTGAGTCACAGATAGTACTTGGCCACCCATCAAATATGGAGCCATGATATGCTGCCTACCTACATGCATGATTTTGCGCTTATCAAAATTAAATTTCATTTGCCATTTTTCGGACCACTTCACAAGCTCGTCTAAGTCTTTCTGCAGCAAGACCTGCTCATTATGCCCTGTTATTGCCCTAAAGACCTTCAAATCATCTGCAAATTTCAAAACCTTACTGCTTAGGCCACTTTCAATGTTATTTACAAACATAATGAACAATAGTGGTCCCAGTACTGACCCTTGGGGGACTCCACTAAGAACATTTTGCCATGATGATTTTGTACCATTTAGCATCACTCTCTGCTGTCTATCTGAAAGCCACAACCCTATCCATTTTAGGATGTTACCCATGGGATACCCACGTGATTTATCAAGGGATACCAAAATAAAACCTTGGAACAGGGTGGGACAGTTTTAAAGTATTGGTTTTCGTTGGGTGTGAGATGTCGAATAAAGTGAAGTAGGATGTCCAAATCTGTCACGGAAGCATGCCATTTAAAAGATCGTGAAAGTCCCTTAAGCTCAATTCTGAGCCAATAGCGTGCTCATACGCGCATGTTGTTTGGTTTAGAAGAGATATATTTTACGAGTACACATATCAAGGATAATAATAACAAGTACCATACAGTCAACAAACGATATTCTATAACAGACCACATCATAGGTTTGTTAGGTCTGTAGGTCTGTATACTATCAGTTATGCATCTCGTAGCAACGGAAATTGTATTACGAGATGTTTGTGTATCAAAATCCATATCGAGGAGCATAAGCATGATACTTACACATAAACAATTTTTTTAAGAAGCAAGGCATAGAGATTTCATGAACACGTCAGGAAGCACGATGTCGACACCTCTTGGGGAAGGATGTGTATGAAGTGTTTAGAAAGTGGTACATTCCACACTATTTCACCAATAATTTATAACTAGGGTGGGGGAGTTGGGGTTGAAATCCGGCGACTTAAAAACGATGGTGGTAGACTGGGCCCCCACCATAGGACAATTAAGTTGGTCACTAATTATTTTAACTTTAAAAAACAGTAGCCGAAATCTGGGAACTTTTTAATGGGGGTAGGTGGGCCCCCTCCAAATCTGGTTACCCCCACCCCTGAAGCAAATACTAGGTACGCCAATGTGTACTTGCTTATGTAGATTGTATATCTCCAGTTGAAGCAGTCTCTGGTGGCCGGAAGGGTTGGTCTGAGTGTCCGAGTTCAGGTCGCCGGCCAGGATCAGCTTACACTGTAAGTGTTGACTGAGGACCGACTGGAGGTGTCCTTCGATGTCATCCTAGTCCCCAGTGATTTGTGTGGTTGTACATAATGGTGGTTGGTAGATACATCCGATGATGTTGGCACTTTCTTGCTGAACATAATGCTAACCCACTTTTTCTCCGTTTGGGACGCTGGCGGCGGACGCTCTGTGGGGGTGATGACTTCGGTTCCCAGTCTCAACCACGACAATGGCGACACCACCACCACTCTCCTTGCATCCTAGTACTCTGTAACTGCAGAATATGCCATACCAAGGAATGCTGACAAGCCGAGTTGTATTGCTAGACTTGAGGTTTGTTTTCGTAACACAAGATGTCCTCGCTCCGATGGTGAACTTCGGCCCCGGTGTCCGGTAGTTTCGGGAGCAGCGATTCAATGTTGAGCAGTTCAATAACAACAGGAGCAGCAGTGGACGCTCCAGCTGCTGACGGGGCTGACTGGATGTCGACGCACCTGCCGCCCGTTCCCAGCTGGCACAGCTGGAGGGAGGGGGGCGCGGCACCGGCAGCCGACGGCTGAACCGCCCAGTCCTGGCCAAAGTGGTCTTGGTGGGGTCGTCCGACAGCGCTGTGGCCACAGAGCTGGGACGAGCTCAGAGGCAGCCCAGCTGTGCCCCGGCTTCAGTACTGGGCTTCAGTACTGGGCTTCAGTACTGGGACGGGCCCTGACAGTGGCAGTGCAGCCCAGCTGTGCCCCGCTGGTGGTAACGCTCGGCTGTCGCTGATGTGGCTTCAGTTCTGGGACGGGCCCTGACAGTGGCAGTGCAGCCCAGCTGTGCCCCGCTGGTGGTAACGCTCGGCTGTCGCTGATGTGGCTTCAGTACTGGGACGGGCCCTGACAGTGGCAGTGCAGCCCAGCTGTGTCCCGCTGGTGGTGGCGCTCGAAAGCTGATGTGAACAGAGGTTGACCTGCGAGATTTCGGCCCAGCACGGACACCTCGACTCTCCTTAGTATGCAGTACTTTCGTAAGGGCACCAGCACAAATGTTGCTGACATTTGGATCAGCGGAGATGACCAAATTTGTAGTAGGTATGACTAGGATAGATGGCGCCACCGTCACCAAAACCTGACCCAGCCCCGGGGCAATCCGTTCCGCGGGTAACACATAGAGTGTAAACAGCTGGTCGAGATCGGGGATGGCCGGTCAATAGTTGGTTTTACAGCGGCAATTTGCTCTCACGTCTAGTCGCTTTACATCCTTCCAAGTCATTCCTTGCTTCAACTAAACATTCCAGACATGAACTAAAAAAGTACATCTAAGAACATTTATTATTAACAAGAATTGATTTCACTCAATTTTCTGAACTTTTTCATTGACAAAACTTGTTTCTTGGTGGTGAGAATAAAACTATTTTAGACTGATTGTTTTAGTATAATGTTCCTTAAACCATTTTATATTCCGAAACCTATATCCCAGTACACGGCAGGCAACAAATCAGTCGGTGCATGAGCGTCCTACTCGTGGGATGTGTTGTGATTATTTATTAGTTGTGCGGCGTGAGCATGTCGGCAGTATTAGGTATGGATTTTTAAACTTGGTTGACATCGATTAAGTGTACTTTTGTTATCATTTTCTCTACCGTTGCTCAGGAAGTTGGCTTATAACCGCATCCTTCGCTAATTTAACTACAGCGCCAATTTGTCATCTGGCAGTCATCCGTCCGCTGCCAGATACCGTAGAGCTGAGTGCAGTCTTGACGTAAATTAGAAAGCGTATTGCAATCTGCTGATATTCGTAAGTTTAATTCTACTTATTTCAGCAGCGTCAATAGTAAAACCTATTTCGTGATCAAAACTGATGTGATAATTATATTTGCTGGTCGCTTTTAATTTATGCAGATCACTATGCCGGGTCTTCTCCCTCTATCTCGTTCCTGAGACCACGTGACCTGGGAGCAAAGTTCCGCTGTAAAACCGACTAATGTCACCAGTGAATCGGCGCTCAACGTAAACAAGTGTGCTGGGTGCGGCCGTTGCGACGCACTACCAACCGGAAGACCACCCTCGGTAAGTCCATTTCCCGGCAAGAGAGCCACTATTCGAGCACATAGACACCGCCAGAAGCACTTCAGGAACATGTTAACAATGGGAGGCAACTGGAACTTTCAGCAATCCGCCAAGAATGCACAGAAACTACGGACGACACTGACACGATGGCACAGTGAACCAGCGCCGCCTTTTGGCTCGGCTTGGCATCATTCCCGGGATCATTGGCATCCTCTGGGATCACTGGCATCCTACGGGATCATTGGCATCCTCGGCATCATTCCTGGGCAGCTAAGTTGTTCGGATTTATGCGACATCTAGGTAGCTATTTGCCTGCCTTAGCTAGCTACTGATGGTATTTAGGTAGCTTGTTAGCTACTGATGTACTTAGGTAGCTTATAAGCCACGTACGAAGCTTGTTGAACATTGCAATATATTTTAACTAAGGCCTTAAAAGCAAGTTATCAATAAAGTTAGCTTATAAAATGGTTATTACAGTACTGTTAGGACTACTGGACAACCCAGGCTGACTGTTACGCGCAGCCAATGAGGGAGGAGTGTGTGTGTGGGGTGGGGGCCGTGTGGGCGTCGGGGCGGAGTCGATCACGGTGGGTGCCTACGTTAAGGGAATTTTACGTTATAGTTGGTGTGCTATTTTAGGTGCTGAAGGCGGGGGCTGGGTTGGGGACATCTCCCTGATGTCTAAATGGTTTTAATTTTACTTTACTCCTCCACAACAAAAAAAATTGTAGTTTGGGTGGGGTTGGGGGTGTTTTGAGAGTGGCGAGAAGTTGATTTTGCCAGGGTGTCGGCTTTAGCCTACCCTTATCGAAGAGCACCGAGGAATCTTTACCGTGCAAACAAGGAGGTAATTGTCCACACCGCCTATCACACCGGCCGCCGCGTGTTAGTTGTGTACTCACAACTAACGGCGTTCGTTAACTTAACAACTAACGGCGTTAAGTAGCGGGTTCGTCTAAACATGCCATGCAGGGTTGTCAGTTGGGTTAGTACGGTGTTTTGCAATACGGCTCTTCTACGTCCGCTGTACCTCTGGGTAGCCGTTTACGTTATGTGTTGCAAGGCAAGTCGGCTCATCTACGTCCGATAGCTCCTCTCTCTGGGTAGTCGTTTTACGTGATGCTAATTTTATTTTTAGTTTTAGTTTTTACGTTTTCCTGAAGCAAGTCAATATCTACTTCCGACGGCACCGCTAGGTAGCCATTCATTTCTAATTGGGAAGCAAATTGGCTCATGTAAGTCCGACGCCATGCAGGGATGGCTACTTACGTGTTTCCTACGAGTGTTTCGCGGTCATGCATTGCGAGTTGATGTGAGTGTTGGTGGTGTGGTGCCTACAGTGCTCCTGCTAGTTTTGTGGCATACAGATATTAAAATAGCAATTGAAGGAGTTCTGGATGTTTGTCACCGAGAAGCGATGGAAGCGATAGGGTCATACCTGCGAAAGAGAGTTTCGCAGAATGCCTTAAATGGTTGTCTTTGAGCTAAAGCTACTGCAGTCTAGAAAGATGTGGCCTATGCTTAACGTGGTGTTGCAGGTGTCGCAGTGAGGTGTTATGTATTGGTCACCCTCTAATTGAGGCTGTGTTAGTTTTGTGCAACCAGTTCTAAGCCCAGTGAGGATGACCTCCTTTTGTCGGTGAGATTGATTGATGTGTTCCATGTGCCTATCGTTGGTTTGATTGCGTGGGTGTGGTTGGATTTGTGTTGTGTTGAGTTGTGTTGTGTCCATGTGTTCTGTTGATGTTGGCGAATGTGGCGTTGTAGGAGTGCTTTGCAATCGTCTACCGAATGTTCCACGCGAGGGTAAGTTTGCAATGCTAAGGCTTGCTTTGCGAGCCGGTCTGCTTCTTCGTACCTTGGATGTTGAAGTGGCCCGGAATCCAGAGGAAGGAAAGTGCATTGTTTATGCTTGTGATAACATGTTCTTAGACTTCAAGAACATTCCATTTTAGTGCAAAATGTCGGCAAGATTGGTCTCTTGGGGAGGGCTCTCTTGGTCCCCTTTTGTCCTCCTCCTCCCCTTGGTTTTGTCCCTGGGTCCGCATGGTCCCCGCACTCATGGCGTCTCATTACAGGTCAGTGACACTGCTTTGGTTAGTTATTTGAGTTTAGGGGCGCATCGACTGCGTTGGTCATATGGCGCCCGCTTTGTAGATCCGGGTAGCGAGGTTAACCCAGTTGCTGACTGCCCCCACCCGACACCGTGAGTGCCACAGCCCCCCCCCCCCCGCCCGCCCCGACACCGTGACTTCCCACAACCCCCCGCCCGACACCGTCACTACTCTCCGATGGTGGGTGTGGGTCCGCCGTCAATATGAGCGGACAGTGACCAGCGACAAATTGTCACTGGTCACTGTCCGCTACAGACGAATTGGCAAGTCATGCCGTCACGGAGAGAGCGGTTTCTCGCCCGAGGGCATCGCCAACTGGCTGGAAATTAACGAATTGCATCGAAGAATTCCACATTAGCCAAAGGTTTCCAGTGCAAGTGATGACGGGACATGAACGGAAACGGCCACGTGGGCAGGTTATTTATAGATGGGGGGGGGGCAGGGTGAATCAACAGTCGCCGCAGTTCACGGAACATTTTGAAGATAGGACTGACTGGGCCCCACGAGTGGTTTATCGACATCAATCAATGTCGATACCAATGCCGATACCAATGCCGATGCCGTATATCAATGTCGATACCAATGCCGGAGTAGGACAAGTGAGAGGGTGCCAGACCCTCAGTTGCGTAGATCACAGACGTGGCAAAGTAGGACACATTTCGGGATCCAAGCCTGCGCCTGGTCGGTCTGATGTAATGAAGCCCGGTTGGGGCCCGGTCAAATGAATTGAAGCCAGGAGAAAATCTAGTTTTTCAAGACATGTGTTTTTGCATACGAGGTATTATCTTTGTTTTTTCTGTTTAATTTAGATCATATAGACCGTTCACATCACACTGGAAACCCTCGTGTAATCGCAAAACATGAATTGAAACTAAATATCTGATAAAGGTTCTTTTATTGTATTGGCATTGGCGGCCATTGACAGCAACAACATGATGGTTACCAAACAATTATTTAAACACACACGTTAATACCCATTGCTCGCCATACTCAATCTCAGGAAGCAGCAAAATGAAGACCGGGCATCAAGCTTTCATTCTGTCCACGCGCCAAGATGTCCAACAGACAAAACGTGGTCTGCGATACGAGGGTCGACTAGAACATGAATGGTTCAGTTATTGAAGCTTATATTTGTCAACATTTCTAGTGTTGTGTACGCAAGGTGTGGAAGATGTGTAAGCTAAATTTACTCAAAGTACATCTCCCGTAACCACATTAGATATATGCTTGCATTACGCCATATCACCTTGCTTTGTCTGATAGCTAACATGTTAGGCACCCAATGTACGGGCATATTCGTACTATGTACCTGCTACATTAAATATATTTTAAAAAGAGAAAGAAAACGATCGAAGATGGCTACCTGTTTTCCAGCCACCCAGGCCTAGAAGCGAACCTTGGATGGTGATAGCACTAATAAAAGGAAACAAATATGCTAGTGGGGATTTGCATGCTACTCCGATGTATGGTGCTGTTCCAAAGTTGTTTTTTGCTGTCAAATCACTCATTCATTATTCGTTGCTGGAGTTCTTCTGCTCATCAGCTGGCAGATAACACCTAATTATCTTAATACCAGGCTCATTCCACGACAAATCGACAGGTGAAACTGTCAAAATAACACCCAACATTTTATATTTGGATGAAATTAATTGTGTGGGGTTACCTCATGCGCCGAATTCAGTTGTGTTCTTTTTATAAATATCAGGTCAACGGTTAAAGAGTTATAACCTCGGGAATTTGTGAGATATCGTCTAACAAGGGTGTATTTTGAGGTCTTTAACTCAAAGAAGAACAATCCGAATTGTACAAAAGTATATATTGGTTAACTCACAATAATCCACTGCATCTTTTAGCTCTTTCTGAATTTTCATTTACGGCCTATTTGAAATTGTGACATCGTGACCTAAGGTCACGTGACCTATTTTAACTTTCGGGACAGTCACAATGCGATTTGAGAAAGTGCAAAAATTAAGTTTGATATTGTATCTTAACAAACGAACGAAGAAACGAACCAAAAAAATAAAAATAGGGGTTTGCCCAAAAAACTCTACATTCCCATTCTAAACTAGGCTTGCATGGCTGTTGTTGCGCTAGTTTATCGTGGCTTGCCTTAACACGCGCACTGGAGGGGGGGCGAAATCCGCCCACCCCTCCGGTTTTTCGCAAATAACTGCAGATTTTACCGGTCGATATACGTGATTTTCGGTGTACCTGCTTAGAAATGAACGGCGCGTCGTTTAAAGGAAGAAAAATGGAAATCAGCCTAAAATTTTTCAAGTTATAGGCCGCTAAAGTCAGAAAATGTTATAGCGCCAGACCACAAAAATCGGCGCTGATGCGCTTCCAGTATACTGACAAAAGGGAAGTGTTCTAGGCAACACTAGCGACTTGTTTGATGCATATTGATATGCTGTATAGTTTCAAGGTCATGTTAGGTCACCAAGGTCAAGTCAGGTCAAGTTCATGACAGGTTAATGGAACCAAACTTGATCAACTGGAATGTTGCCATAAATGCACTACTGGTTGTCATTTGTACTGTTTGTCATTGCGTTTCCATACTTTATTCATGTGCTTCACTCCCTTCTTCACGAAGCCGATGGCTCCGAGCTGCCCGACGGAGCAGTCGGGCGGGCGGCCGGTTTCGGTAACTGGAACAGGTAACTGACCTGATAAAGTGGTGCTATATAGGTGACCTGAGGTCAAATGATGGGTCTAGCATCTGCATTGCATCATTAGTAATGTCCAAAACATCATTGATGCCCATTTTTGAGCATTTAAACACAATCACAGCGATCCATAACGATGACAAGCCAAGCCACGCAAAACCGGAAAATTTTGCAAATCTGACCTCATTTGACCTTGAAGATATTGACCTAAGGTCACGAAAATTGCACACAATAGAGGTCACTACCGTGCCCATCCACCCTGCGAATTTCGTTCCTCCAGCTTTACTAGGAGCCGAGATCTTAGGGGGGCGGAATCCGCCCCCCCTCCAGTGCGCGTAATTCTCAGAGGCCCTCCAGGGCGCGTGTTAATATGTATTTAGAACGATATATTGCTGAAATAATATCCTTTTGACGTTCGAGGCACGTCGAGGCATGAGTATTTTGGTGATGAGTATATAGGGAAAGTTGAAAACTATAGGCCAGTAAGCCTCACATCCCTAGTCTGCAAGGTACTCGAATCAATTATCAAGGATAGAATAGTTAGTTTTCTGGAAGGAAACAGATTGATTTAAGATACTCAACATGGGTTTAGAAAAGGGCGATCGTGTCTCACAAATATCTTGGTGGACTTTTTGAATTTTGCTACAGAACAATTTCATCAGGGAAATCAGGTTGATGTAGCATACATTGGCTTTAGTAAGACCTTTGACAAGGTACCACATAAACGGTTAATAATGCAGCTTCAGGGCCATGGCATTGCAGGTAGCATCCTAAAATGGATAGAGCTGTGGCTTTCAGATAGACAGCAGGGAGTGATGCTAAATGGTACAAAGTCATCACGGCAAAATGTTCTTAGTGGAGTCCCCCAGGAGTCAGTACTGGGGCCACTATTGTTCGTTATATTTGTAAATAACATTGAAAGTGGCCTAATCAGTAAAGTTTTGAAATTTGCGGATGATTTGAAGGTCTTTAGGGCAATAACAGGACACAATGAGCAGTCTTGTTGCAGAAAGACTTAGACGAGCTTGTGAAGTGGTCCGAAAAAATGGCAAATGAAAATTAATTTTGATAAGTGCAAAATCATGCATGTAGGTAGGCAGCATATGAAGGCTCCATACTTGATGGGTGGCCAAGTACTATCTGTGACTCAGCAGAAGGACTTAGGTGTTATTTTGAACACAAAATTGGGGGCATCAGAACAGACCAAAGAAGCCAGGAAGAAGGCACTAAGAATGCTTGGGGCAATAAATAGGAATATACTCTTATGATACAAAAGTGATGAAGTCATCAGGAAGCTTTACTGTGCATGTGTCAGGCCACATTTGGAATACTGTGTCCAAGCTTGGTCCCCTAGTTATGAAAAAGATTGTTGGCTTTTAGAGAGAGTACAAAAGAGGGCAACAAAAATGGTTAATGGTATAAAAAACCTGGCATATGAGGAAAGATTGAATAAATTGAATATGTTTTCACTTAGATATAGAAGGCTGAGAGGAGATCTCATGGAGGTCTTCAAATTTGTTCATGGTCAGGAACAGGGATGTCTCAGGGAACTGTTTGAATTTAACAGAAATGATGCAATTAGAGGTCATCAATTCAAATTTAAAGTTAATCACAGCAGGACAAGGTTAAGACAGTCTTTCTTCACCAACAGGGTAATAGAACATTGGAACCAGCTGCCAGAAACCACTGTCAGTAGCAGCACACTGAACATCTTTAAAAACAGCATAGACACTCATTATAAGAAGAGGGCTTGCTTTTCGGTATTCCAGGGAGGGCTGATCGACGGACTTGGTGGGCAACTGGTTCAGTGTTCAGAGTGCAACCAAGAAGGGCCCTTGTGGCTCATAGTTGCACTGGTCTTTTATGTCTTGATGTCTATGTCTTATCTGATCCTGAGTGTTGTGTTGCAGAAGTATTCTAACTCGTGAGGTCAAAGGTTAAAAAGAACAAAATGTTTCCAAAATATGGTAGCAGATGGTATACGAGTTATGCCTTACGATGAATTGCATGGAGAGAGAAGCATCCACAACATAGTAATCACATTATCATAGCCGAGAAACAATTCGCATAACAATTTATTGCATCGCGAAAATAAAAATCTGCGAATGTAGTGAAAAATCGGGAAGGGCACAAACAAGGGGTGGCGCCGTGTTTCAGTGCCCAGTGTTCACTGCTAACTCTCGCTGGCCGTGCTGTCTGTGAAGCGAGGACATTTCTGAGGGTGTCGGACGCAGACAAGGTGAAAGTAAAGCTATGTCATGAGACGGATCAGGTCAGCCGAATGTGTCTCGGCACGACCGACTGTGTCACAGTGTGACAGGCCAATGGAACCAAAAGTAGAGTTCAGGAAAGGCTTGTTTTGGGAAACTTGTGTGAGATATATTACATATACAAATATAACCCTAAAGACCCTCGCACCGACTTCCTAACCTTTGTTGCCCTCCGTCTGAATAATTGCGTCTTGGGAGGCAGCAGTGGGACGCTCTCGGTGTGCGTGTGCACTTATCATTAAAGCCCAAAGCTGCTCATGTCCGCTCTCGACCTTCCCGGTCTCAAATACCGTGACGTCCTCGATCACGCTGTATGTGGCACGAAAAACCGTGATTGCATGATGCACAACTGTGAGGACGCCCTGGTGAAGACGGGGTGATGAACTTTCTGAGGATTATCCTCGCGGATAAATCAGGAGAAGAGAGTGTAGGTGATTCAGCCCCAGATGATGACATGGGTAATAAGATTAGGTACAAACATTGGATGAGTATGCATCGCTGTGCACTCCTAGAAATAGCCCCCCCCCGACGAGGAACCACCTTTATGTGGTGGGGAGATTGCGTGCCCCAATGATCCGGCTCCCATATTACCGGTGAGGGGACAGACTAAGAGTGCCTCACTCGTCCTTCCACCCATACGCTCCCATTCCAATGCCCATCTCATCCCAACATCCATGTCCTTCACCTGGCCCTGCAACACCAACTCTCCCTACTATGAGCAGGTAGGACAACTTCCCCGGTCCTGCCCTCCAGCTCAGTTTTATCGGGGAAGTCGCGCCCCTCGGCCCGCCCCTCGGCCCACCCCCCGGGGTTGACGGAGTCTTGGAGGTGAAGTCCCCCGTCGCACGGTGCTAGTTGCGACGGGAGACCAATACGCCTCTTTGGTCACGATATCCCGAAGGGGCGGGCGGGCCCGTAGGGCCCCATACGGGTCAAGTGGCTGGTCGCCTCGGGCCGGGACCTGGGTTTCTTCCCAGTGTCTGCCGGCCCGGCCGGCTAGGGTCAAGGGGTGGGCGGCGCTGGATCCCGGTCGGGGTGGTGAGTCGCTCTCTCCCGGCCGGGTGATGGCGTCGCCTGTCCCGTATACCTCCACGGGCGTCTGATGTCCTCCCGCTTGCGGGGCACAGGCGCCCCCCCCCCCTCCCCAGTGGGGCGCCAGTGTGGTGGGACGTCCGCGGGGCCGGAACACACACACATTATATGGCAACCACAAACACACAAAAAAAAACTCTCCTGTTTCCTCTAGTAGGGGATAGACCAGTTGGAATGTTAGTCTTCCCGCGCTACTTATTCTTATTATTATCAGTAGAAGAAGTTAAAAGTTTGTCATCGCTTACACCATTTCAAAGAAAAGAGGCGTGCGACAGGATGGGGGTGGTACTGAGGTGTCAAAAATTTAGAGACGGCGGCCTGGAGGTGAAATTTCAAACTACAGATGACGCATGGAGGGTGATGGAAGCAACGGAATTAAGATACACTGTACGAAATGAAAGCAGTAGGCGAACAATCACCGTAAATATCGAAGTTCTTACACACAATACGAAAAATTACTCCAAAGGCGTCATCAGCTGCTATGACCTGAGAGATGTGTCGGATGCAGACATTGTGGATGGTTTAGCAGAGTGGGGAGTGGTAGAGGCTCGAAGGATTACGATTAGGAAAGGGCAAGAAACTCAGCGAACCGACAATTTTATACTAACATTCCGCACGACGGATCTCCCCGAGGTCATCACCGTTGGATACATCCGTGTAAAGGTATGTGTATTTGTTCCTAACCCGACGAGATGCTTCCGGTGTTCCCGTTTTGGCCATATGTACTGCAGAAATAGCGAAACATGTGGAAGATGTGGTGCAACAGAGCATGTTAGAGACAAATGCGAAGCGGAACGCCCAAACTGCTCTAACTGTGGCCCCAACCAAAAACCTCGCACTGCTTATGACCGTTATTGTCCGATTTGTATAAAAGAGAAGGAGATAGTCGTGATCAAATTTTCAAAAAAAACACATTTCGGGAGGCGCGTGAGTTGTATGAGGCAGCTCACCCAAGGGTATCATATGCAACAAGGCCACAACCGAACTCTACAACCACACAACAGACTCGCAAAAAGATCTCTGGTAGGTCCCGAACACACACAGCCCGACATGGCCTCTGAGCTCATGGCTCAGCTGATGACCCTGCTGCGGTCTTTTGGGGTGCCCCTGTCGTCGCCTGGAAGGCAGGGGCAGCCAACCCGACACGACGACGAGGCGACCGAGGTCCCACCCTCCACGAGTAGATGCCCCGTTCGCCCATCTGAGGCCCCTTCCAGATCAATCATCGAGGGTGGGGAGTGGACTCTGGTCCAACGGTCCAAGAGGCCTCCTCGGTCCTTCCAACCCAATCCCAGGTCCCCCCCACCCCATTTACCTCATCACCTACCTCGAAACCCCACCTTTCATGTCCATCCGGCCTCCAACGTCCCCTTGCCTCCCACACATTTCCCAGCACCACCCCCAATTCCCTCCTCTCCACTTCCTCCCTACCTGAACCTTCCACCTTCCCGTGAACCAGGCCTCACCCCCACCCTCGACTTCCACTTCCGCACCTACATCGCCGTCCCGACGACCAATTAAAATCCCGGATATCAGCCTCCACTACCAAGGAGCCGAGACGCGCCCGCGTGAAAAACGAGCGCGGCTTGTTCAAATGGAAAGGGCCCGCGAGAAGAGTCACCAAAGAGCTGAGAAGGCTCCTCCTCGGAGACCGGCCACTCCATCGCCACGACGGCGAGTGGAGGGGCCGGCTCCATCTGTTAATGAGATGGACCCTCCCCCTCCCCCGCCCCGCCCCGTCTGGAGCCCCAGAAACGAGGCCTACCACGATCAGGCTCTCTACCAGGGGATGGGTCACCGAGTTCCCGCCCGAGGACTCAGTCCCCAGGGCCGAGTCGAGCTGAAACTTCCGGCTTGTCAGCGGTCCCCTCTCTCGGGCGGAGGACGGAGCCAGCGCTTTAATTGCTCTTTTTATATCATAACCACTCTTAGTTCTCGCACCATTGTCAACTCTGGTCTACCACGGCACTTTTGCCTTTTAATCTTTTTTAGTAGCTAACTTGATGACTCCATTCCTTTTACAATGGAGCTGCAGGGGAATTCGTTCCAATATGGCGGAACTGGAAGTATTTTGAAGGACGCAATGTCCAACTGCCATATTCCTCCAGGAGACAAAGCTACCTCTTCACTCTTCATTTGGTCTCAAAGGCTGCACTGTGCTGACGAAAAGCATGCCATCGGATACAGTCGCACACGGGGGAGTTATGTTGGCTGTGAGCCATAGCGCCCCATGCGAGGAGGCCACCCGTAACACTCCTCTCGAGGCCGTTGATGCTAGAGTTGGCGTTGGTCCCCACACTATTACAATGTGTTCCGTATATCTCCCGCCGGCAATTACGTTCCCTTCCGTCGAACTGAGACGGCTAGCTTTGGAACTCCCGGTTGGTTCCTCCCCTTATGCTTCTTGGCGATTTTAACACACACCGTGTAGCTTGGGGATGCGACGGTACCAATCTCCGAAGCCGCGCTATGGAGAGTTTTATTCACGACGAATTCCTCTGCTTTTTAAATATCGGTGCTGCCACTCATTTTACACTTCCTTCTAGTGCCACATCTGCGGTCGATCTTAGCCTTGCAAGCCCACATTTGTCGCAATGTTTTACCTGGAAAGTACATGATGTTTATTGGGCAGTGACCATTTTCTGGTACTGCTCGAGTATGGGGATCGGGTTGTGCTTGGTTTGAGACCTCAGAGGTGGAATTTTAAAAAGGCTGACTGGGAGAAGTTCGAAACAAAGGTGCAAGCGTCCTTCGGAGACGATGCCGATGACACCACTTTGTCAATATAACAATTATCTTCCCCGCTCTTGCAGTCGGCCGATGCGTGCATCCCGCGGACGTCTGGAGCTCCACGCCGCACCCCAGTCCCGTGGTGGTCCGTGGCATGTCGGGACGCCATTCGCGAACGCAAAAGAGCTTTGAGACAATTTAACAAAAATTGCTCTTCGGCCAACTTCGTAGCATTTCAAAAGTCGAGAGCCTCCGCACGACGAACAATTAGACAGGCTAAGCGCACATCGTGGAGGGAGTATCTGGCCACACTGAACAGATCCACTCCAATGGCACAAGTGTGGTCTCGAGTGAAACGTATGGCCGGTAAATTTAATTCCGTCCCTCTCTCAGTGCTCCGAGTGGCTGTTGCAGAGATCAATCATCCTGCCGATGTGGCAAACGCAATCGGTCGAACAATGGTAACACGCGGCCAAGCAGGAAATCTCCACCCGGAGTTCCGTTGTCGGAAGGCTCGCTTAGAAAGCCAAGTGGTCAACATTTCCACGTCCGAGCACTTTTCTTACAAGCGATTCACCGCAGCAGAACTATGGTCGGCAATAAGGAGCCTGAAAAGTGTGGCAGAGGGACCTGACCGCATCTACAACGAAATGCTGAAGCATCTACCAACACGAGTACTGCAGGCACTCCTCACAACTTTCAATGTGCTATGGGAGGAAGGTAAATTTCCGGCAACATGGCGGGAAGTCACAGTGACCCCGGTCTTGAAGTCAGGCAAGAGTGGGTTCGATCCGCTGCACTACCGGCCCATCATCCTTACCTCGTGCTTGTGTAAATTATTGGGGAAATGGTAAATGTGCGACACATGGTTTTTATAAACACACGACTTTTTTTTACAAACGCCCAGTGCGGTCTTAGAAAGCATCAGTGGAACAACGAATCATCACCTAACACTTGACACTGCTATACGTGTAGCATTTAAGCAGAGGCGACACACTGGAGCCATCTTTTTCGACCTCGAAGGAGCATATGATACCACCTGGCGCCACGGTATTTTGATGAAGGCTCGAAAGTCTGGTAACCGTAGCTATCTTCGCACTTTCATTCGCAACTTTCTGACTGAACGTTTCTTTCGCGTCCGTGTGGGACACGAGCTATCTGAATGGTTCCAGCATACCAGTGGTGTTCCACAGGGCAGTGTCTTCAGCGTTACCCTGTTCGCCATGATGATTAATGACATTGACGCTGATGTACCACCGATCATGGAACGCTCGCTATTTGTCGATGATTTCGCCAACTGGTCTTCTGCCTCAAATACTACAACAATTACGCGACAGTTATAGCTTGCAGTGAACAAGCTCCAGAGCTGGAGCATTAAAAATGGTTTCCGGTTTTCCACCGACAAAACCGCTGCAATCCATTTCTGCCGCCGACGATGTATCCAGGAACTTGACGTTGAGCTGTGCGGCGAGCCTATTCCAGTGAGACCAACCGTGAAGTTTCTGGGAGTACAATTTGACAGTCATCTGACATACAAACACCACATCAAGACACTTAAAGAAACATGTTTTAATTATCTCAACCTACTGAAATGTATTGCTAAAATGTCTTACGGCGCGGACCGTAAAACACTGATGATGTTTTACAGGCCATTTATCCGGTCCAAACTAGACTACGCGTGCAACGTGTATGATGGCGCTTGAGCCAGCAACAAGCGCACTTTGGATACAGTGCACCACTTAGCACTGCGTATTATTACTGGAGCTTTCAAAACCTCACGCAACGCATTTAAGATGCAGTATTCTTCCGCCGCATTTTGACACTTTTTTCCAATGGGCAGAATTAGGGAACAATGTCATTATGTACGCGGATGCAGAAACATTATAAAAAAAAATAGTAGAACGAGAGTGCGTCGAGTGATGCGAGTACAAAACTACCAATACCACCCGGGGAACTGGTTTCACCCCCAATTGACGTGTCTCTATCAGGCATGCACAAAGGAGACATCCCGTCGGAATTTTGTCGGATGAGAACGATTGAGCACCTGGACTCTTACCGAGGACACACAAGGAGTTTTACTGATGGTTCCAAGTGTACCACAGGAGCAGGGTGTAGGGGACGAGTGGTCTAGGGGTAAGATGCTCGTCTCACAATCTAAAGGTTGTGGGTTCGAGTCTCACCTGTCGTTACTCTTCGCCCGCGACCAATCGGCGTGAGAGATTGGCGACGCTATATGACTCAACGGTCGACGTGTCATAAAACCAATAACCAATAACCAACCAGGAGCAGGGTGTGCTTGTCTGTGCGGTACAACTGCACGTTCGTTCAGCCTGCCTGTACATGTCTCGGTTTATAGCTCTGAACTCCCTGCGATCGTGAAGGCATTGTCATTTATATAGGTTTCTCAGGACACACTAGATGTGATTATATCTGACTCCCTTTGCAGCCTTTTTGCACTGACTGCATTTTATCCCTCAGACACTGTACTAAATGACATTCTCATACGAATTACTACGTTGGAAAAAGAGGGGAAAACCGTTCGCTTGTGCTAGATCCCAAGCCACATCGGCGTGTGGGGAAACGAGTGCGCGGACACTGCGGCAAAGTGGGCAGCTCAGAATCCCCGCCCACGCATATGCCCACTTCCTGCCAGAGACCACTTCTCAAGTATTACAAATTTCATACTTGCTAAGTGGCGAAGATCATGGGATAGAGGAAGCAACAATAAGTTACATGCAGTCAAGCCACATCTAGGACCTTGGGAGTCATGCCTTCATATTCGAAGAATATGACAAGAGGAGGAGGTCACACTTTGCAGGATGCGCATCGGGCACACCTGCTCTACCCATCGCTACCTCCTGTGTGGGGAGGAGAGACCGCGGTGCCCCCGCTGTCTGGAAACCCTGACTGTGCGTCACGTTCTTCTGACGTGCCAGCACTTTGCATCAGAGCGCCGATTGTTTTATGGAAGAGACGCGGATCGTTTGACATATGAAGACATCCTGGGAAACAACTCAAAACTTGTGCATTCTGGAAACTTGTTCCGTTACTTGTCGTCGATTGGGTTTCAAACCACGTACACACCCAGGTAAAAGCCTGGGTGGACGCACCAACAGTGAAGTACAAGTATAAAAGTTATGGGCGCGAATGATCAATTCTGGTCGAAGCGCCCTCAAGCCCAAATAACAAACAAACAATCCTATAAATAGTATAGACCAAAGAGGAAAGCATGCGATATTTGGGCCAGCAAACCATGAAGCTGATCAGACACCACTTTGTGGCTGATAAACAAGGTCAGCACTTCACCTAACGGAAGACCAAGGAGGGCGAAGCCAAGGAGGGCGAAGTGATTGTCCAGTGCGATTTCGCTATAAAAAAAAAATATATATTTGTGGTGCAGGGTGCAGCTCAAGGCTTCTGCTGGGTTTCGTCCCAGTGTACGGTGCACCCGTTTGTAGTGTATTAGTGTGAGGACAAGGTACTGTGCGATCAGAGCACCTGCTGTATCTCTGAGAGCACAAAGCACAACACCGGCATGGTGCATGCGCTCCTGCAACGGCCTATCCCAGAAATTCGAACCGAAGTACCTGACCTCCAAAAACATTTATTTCACAGACGGCAGTGCTACACAGCATACGAATAAGCATAACTTCATCAACGAGTGTCACCGTCAAACAGATTTTGGGGCACCCTGCGCGTGGAATTTGTGTCACATCTCATGGCAAGGGCGCTTGCGATGACATCGGGGGCACAGTCAAATGTGCCGCGGCTCAAGAGAGCCTCAACCGGATACTGACGGCGAAGGACATGAGTATCTGTCGCGCAAGCTTAGTCAGCTGCATCAAGTTCATGTTTGTATCAAAGCAGGAGGAAATGGACGTCACAACCCACCTCACCGTACACCTCTCGAAAGCCATCACGGTGAAGGGAGCACAGGGGTACCACAAGTTCGCACCATTGACCCACAGCACCGTAACAGTTTATGAACTGCCTACCGATGCGGGGCGTGTGTTAATGGTAGTTGGGTGAAGTGAGACGTGTTTGTGTGCGCGCTGATACAGATTGTGTTGATTGATATTATAGCAGTGACAGATGACAGTTCGAACTGGAATTCTGGCAAGGTATGGAATGATCTGCAGACCTGTAGCTCATTACATTGCATTACATTATAATACTGTACTGCTACACCTCATTGTATTGCATTACATTGTGTAATTATATTACTTTATTGTATTACACCAATGTAGACGACTCATCATCCAATTCGATTCATTTCAGGCTCAGCATGTGTTAATGGATGCGTCCGCGCCAAACTTGTTCTCGAACAGTTCATGATGAATGCGCTTACTCAGTCAATGAGGCGCATCTCTTCGTTTCCAGAATGTGGAGTTTGAAATGCCAGAAAGTTGCTATTGCAGTAGTTGGCGGTGCTATAAACCCTTCAGTGTTGGCGATGGAATATGATCGTACATTTTTTATACGCTGACATTGATGTAGAAATATACTGCACGAGGTGAAAACATTTCCACTCCTATTTTCCTTACAAGTGACGATCTAAGATTTCACATCACCCTTCGTCGCTTCTGCATTTCCAAAATAGCATTGTGACTGTCTCGAAGGTCAATCTAGGTCACGTTATCTCAGGTGACAGCTCACGATTTAAAAAAAAACTCGAACAAAATTTCGAAAGTGACACAAGATATAGTGGATCGTGACGAGTTCAGCAATATATAGCTTCGCGCAATTCGTGTTACTCTTCATCGAGTTCCAGGCCTCCAAATATTTTGATGACCTCTAAAAAATGTCTGAGGTCTGTCTGAAACTCCTTAACCGTTGCTTCGATCTTTCTCAAAATTGCGCAGCTGGATTATAAAGACAAACTAACACTATATACGTATTTGTGTCGAAAAAAGAAATATAGAGTGTTATTTTGGCCCTTCACTTCTCAATATGTCGTGAAATGGGCTACCTACCACAACTAGGAACATTTCTGCTATTTCTTTATTTTTGTTATTTTTGCTTAAAAAGATAAAATATCGAACCTCATTTCTGCATTTTTTCAAATCGCATTGTGACTGTCCCCAACAGTTAAGGTCACGTGACCTTAGGTCACGATGTGGCAAGTTAAAATATCCCGTAAACGAAAATTCCGAAATAGCCAAAAGATGCAGTGGATTATTGTGAGTTCACCGCTATATACTTTTGCACAATTCGGATTGTTCTTCATTGTGTTAAGCACCTCAAAGGACACCCTTGTTAGGTGACATCTCAAAAATTCCAGTGACAATAACTGCATGACCGTTGACCTGATCTTTCTAAAAATCGCACAGCTGGATTTGGCGTATCAGATAACCCCACACAATTATTTTCATAAAAATATAAAATATTGGGTGTTACGCTCTTGTCGATTTGTCGTAGGGCGTGTAGTATGAAGACTAAAACGGCGCAACTATTTGTTGTAGGGTAGTCAGGCTAACCGTCGGGCTTGTAGAGGATGCAATGTGAATTTTGAAGTGGAAAGAATATTGTTTGTATTATTATTAATATAATTGTAAATATACTATAATAGAATGCTAGCAAAATTGAACCTGTTCTGCAGTGTGTTACAGATTGGTCAAAGGCGACTTAATGAAGCCTTGGCTATGGTTGCAAACTTGCTTTTTCTTTGCATCAGGAAGGTAAGTTGATGCAAGTTGAAGCTGAGCATTATAAGATATACCTTGGTCTTGCATTTCGTTATTAACTACCGAAACCAGCCAGTAAAAAAATACTGACTTTCTGAGATGCTTGTTTTTATTGCATTGATAATAAACAAATATTTAAGATAATGGTACATTGCCTATACAACCATGCACAACATAATGGTCTTGGTGCATTAACTAATAACTACCGAAACCAACCAGTAAAAAATACTGACTTTCTGAGATGCTTGTTTTTTCTTGCATTGCTATTAAACAAATATTTAAGATAATGGTGTGCATTGCCTATACAACCATGCACAGCATAATGGTCTTGGTGCATCATCGGGTGGTGTCTACAAGGACATGTGAATGACATGGCTACTCGCTCACAAAGCTGAATGAAGCTCCAATAGCAATTAGCATCTCATCAGTAACGGCAATTATTGTAATCCCTTCGATGATATTGCTCGTGCTTCGTAAGTTTTCAGTCTAATCCCGCGCCATCTCGGGGAGGGGATCATTTTCCACTCTCCTGATTTTTTTATCTCGCGAATAGTGAAAAACAGCATGCGTCAGCGAGCCGACATTTCGCACATATTTTCCCATATCAACTTGACACGTGTAACAATTTTGAGGTCAGGTTCATCCACGGGCACCGAGTTGGTCAAGGTCAAGTGAGATCACCTCCAAAAAGGTTCAACCAGTCATCATGCCTTAGCGGGTAAATCTATTTGAATCAGCGTTTACTTATCTTTAGAGACGCAAAAAGGGCATGGGAGGAATGTTCGAAGTTTTACATTTTTCATGGCTTATTTGGTTGGTAGGCTGCCAATCCCAATATTCTGGCTGAAGTAAGCACTTTTATGAAACTAAATTTACTTCAAACAACGTTAATCAGTGCGCTCTATCCATTAGACAACAAAACTTGAAAAATCCAAAGCTAACATTTTGCAACTGAAAACAAAATTTATTTCGGATGGACAAGCGTTTTGGGACCATGGTCATTTCGCTCACTTTTTCGGATTCCAAATACGTTTTGTTTTAAAATTTTCCTCAAAATGATCTCCCTAGGGCCAAAAAAATGACGTCAACCGTGACCTTATACCCCCCTAGTGACGTTACGTTTTAGGGGATACAATTTTGGGGTGGCTTCTGGCCTTACTCGTCGAGCGCTTTCCGATGTCACCTCTTTCGTTTTCGTGCGACGTTTAGATTGGAGATTAGATGTGGGTGGGGGGCTTATAAATGACGAGGTATGATGATCTGACCGGAAAGACGGAACGGTGAAAACTTAGTCAGGCCTTTTAGAAGAGGGTTATCTGGTGACTGTATTCTGTTGCTTGCAGCAGCCGGAGCTGCATGTTTCCCCTTGGTGACTTCCTCCTGATCCAACAAAGGAGCCACGTGTCGGCAACGCAATGCCACGGGTGCATCCTGCCTGCGACACAGGCTAACGACACCCTGCTGATACTGCAACCACAAATGTAGACTTATCACCGAACAGTGATAAAATAATGGTTTTCGTTAGGTGTGAGATGTCGAAACGACTAAGGTAGGATGTCGAAATTTTGTCATGGAAGCATGCCAATTAAAATATCGATTATGTTCTTAAGACTCAATTTTGAGACAATGGTGCACTCGTAAGTGCATGGTTTCGCTTAATTTGTGGGACACTAAATATAGGGATTCCTATGCTAAATATAACGATTGCAATACCATGGCATTAGCAGATAGCATTGCTTAACGGACCACATCATAGATAATCTCTGTATCTGGAATTGTGCTACGAGATGCTTGTGTATCACAATCCGTAATGGTGAGCACAAGCATGCCATTTATACACGAAATACTCATAAACGAGTCTTCAGGTGACTTCATAAGCGTAAGTCAACAAGCACGATGTCGATACTTCTTGGAAAGGATGTTTGTTCAATGCTCAGAAAGTGGTATATTCCACCCTATTTCACGAATAATCTATCACTGTGACCGAGTGACAGAGACAATCGCTGGCAGACACCCTCATCATGTGCCTTGAAAATCGAACTGGTCCGCGAAATTCAGCCGGAATATCACGCAGGTTCATCGGCGGGCCGCGAACTGGTTGCGATGGCCGCCCAGCGCTGGCTCCACTTTCGACTGTGCTTAAATAGCCGTGTGACACAGCCCCGATCGGATCTATGGAGAACCATTGCGTTCTGACGACCAGTGCCAGCTGCCTTCTAACGCCAGCTAGGATAGTACAGGTAACATTCCAAAGACCATTCCAAAGGCTAAGGTTAACCCCAAATCCAATCAAAGACAAGGTTAATAGGCTATCGCTCAAAGGAAGCAAGTAATGAATTGATTCACGCACCTTTCCATGACTGATAGCTTTTTTTGTCCAAGGCGCTGATTATTAGACGTTATGAACAGGGCAGTCCTTTTGTATACCTCTTGAGAGGGTTTAAGCTACTAAACTTTCCTTTAAGCCATCCAAATAAGGCTTTGAGCCATCCCAATGGTTTTGAATACGAAAACCAGCATCACAACACCATGCATATTGCAAGCAAATCCAGACATGATTAACAGACCCCAATTTGTTCGCTATGTGTCCCCTGCAGATGCATTTCGATCCCGTTAATTATTACCAATTTAAATGCTCCGTTTCCAACATTACTAGAATGGTATATCCACTAACATTACCACAAGCATTATTAATGGAAATTGACGCCAATCCTAACAATATTTGTTGACCCGTGTCTGACGGCCAAACATGAACAGATAACACATCTGATCATACAGTTAAGGTATGCACACAAGTCTCGACTTTGCTAAAGAATGTAGGCGACCAGGAGTGTGTAAGCTTTACTTCGCAAACAACATAGTTCGGCCAAAATAATGGAAGGTTACATCGTTTGGTATTCCGAGTCCGAAAATCCTGTTCACCTACAGTGGTCGAGTTAGGCTGCACTTGTGAATGTGAAACACCTCTCTTTGACCCATTTATATTTTTTCCTAACTGGCATCCATATATTTAGTCACATCATCAGCTATAGTGTTCATAATTAAGGTAGTGTAGCAAACCGCTTAGCTCATGTTGTGCATCGCAATTGGTAAATACGTTACGCATCACTATCCACACGATGTATCTGCCTTTAAAAACGAGAAACTAATAATCAACGCTCGCCATGCGCCAACAGTTCGTTTTCTGGTTACGCGTAGTAAAAAAATTGATATTTATGATCACTAACCTAGCCAGCAATACAAGGCATGGCATGCAGAATTGTGGCACCCCGTCGAGGTAGCTCAGTTGATAGAATGCTGATCTTGGGGATTGGTCGAACCGACAAGGCGAGTCCGCTTCTCTTATGCGCCTATCGTGGTCGAGATGTGATCCGTTTGGAAAAGTCCGCTAGCAAGCGGCCGTGGAGAGCCACCTTCAGGCCGTGTCGTCCCGTCGAGGAATTGCCGGCACACTCAGCATTGGCAACACAAAATTGTCCGGAGTAGATAGTGCACGGAGTATGTTGGCGCGCTTCGCGCATCTCTTCGGGACGGCAATTATATGTGTGTTGAAGCTAAGATTTGGTCCAACTGGACTCCTAAGAACTTGAAACTTTTCACTTGTGCGATGGCTTTGCCGTTAACGTGAAGAAAAGTCGTGGGTTGGGGCGAAGGCCCAACCCACGACGATATGTAATTGGCCGATTTTTTGCGGACAGGGTGAAGCCCCAAATTTTGCACCACTGTGCTATGTGGTCTAGAGCCGTTTAAATATTTTTATCGGTTTTTAATAAGCATTTTCCTGTTGTCAAAATATCCATGTCGTCCGTTAAAAGTGAACATTGAATGATGCTATTGAATTGTGTTCGGTTTCTCCGGTTCGGCTTGGCAGGTCTCGTCATCATGACAGCGAACTGTCACCATCCAAAGCCATACCTGAATCCACAACTGCAGAATCAGTCAACGGACCAACCACAGCCACAGTAATAACATAGCAACAGCATCCGCCACAGCATCCACCAAAGCATCAGCCCTGACATCGGTCACAGTACTCTACGGATATCGGAACCTGCCCTGAGAAGAATTGGCAGTCAGCAGCGAGATTCTCTGCTGTAACGAGTGGTTCCACACAACAAATAGTCAATGGTACACACATGTGGCGGAAACCAACGGTACGAATGGTGGTGCAGCCTGGGCGGCGAGAGCCAGCGCCGCTGGGAGGCGGCCGAATCTCAGTTTCGAATGAGTCCGTGTCCCTCGTCGTCAAAGTCGGCGACGACTCTTCACATGACGCGACAAGATCGGACGTCGGCTGCTCCGCACACGACCACAAATCAATCTGGCTGAGGGCCGGGCGGATATGGACCGGGCGACGATGCCGAGTCAGACAACTTTGCCGCAGTGCGGCGGTCCGATCCGGTCCGGCACGGCGCGGCGCGGGCCCGTCCATCGGCCGCCCTGCCGGCCAGGCACAATAAGGCGATGCGCCGAAACATGGGCTGCCGCCGTCGTCACTGTCGTACGGCCGTACACCGCCGCAACGGCCCACCACGCCATCTCGCCTTATTGTGCCGCCGTCGCATTGCCGTACGGCCGTACACCGCCGCAACGGCCCACCACGCCATCTCGCCTTATTGTGTCGCCGTCGCATTGCCGTACGGCCGTACACCGCCGCAACGGCCCACCATGCCATCTCGCCTTATTGTGTCGCCGTCGCATTGCCGTACGGCCGTACACCGCCGCAACGGCCCACCACGCCATCTCGCCTTATTGTGTCGCCGTCGCATTGCCGTACGGCCGTACACCGCCGCAACGGCCCATCATGCCATCTCGCCTTATTGTGTCGCCGTCGCCACTGCCGTACGGCCGTACACCGCCGCAACGGCCCATCATGCCATCTCGCCTGATAGTGCCAACACGGACTTCGGGAGCATAAACTTGCAATGTAAACTTGACGATGGTAATCTTCGCTCATGCTATAAAGAAAACAGGGAATAACGTTCGAAAAATTGGCCTGTTTCGTATCGAGATTTCCCCAGAGCAGAACGAAATTTGATCATCATATCCAACTACCCATCCAGGTAATCCAATAACATCCGGATAGTATAATTCCGTTCTGGCTTGAAGATGGGACAACCCGAAATATAGTTCAACTTCCGAACATTATTCGAGTGCTTTCGTTATAATATGAGCAAGGGTACCATCAGGTTTATAACAATAATTATAATCCTCATGACAGCGATAATAGCCATCAGTGCTTGGGTACATTTCAACTTTTACTGATGAAAAAAAATTGTCCGAATCAGATTTGTTTTTAAATCAGCAAAAGAAACAGAACAAACAAAGAAACTCTCTCTCTCACTCTCCATCTCAACCGAGAGCCAAGAAAACTGAGAGAAGACAGAGCGGTCAATTAAACGCCACGAAGCCTCAACGCCACCATAGAGGCCTCGACGCCACAGGGACAGCAAAAACGGCTTGCCAACGTGGTTATAGCAACGCGGCAACAGAAAAGCCGGAGCAGCTTCGAAGGCGTGCCTGAAAAGCGACGCCAACGCCATCTGGCAACGCCCAACGCCAACAGCACCATCGACGCCATTTTGGCTACGACAAGACCCCACCCTGAAACCCCGAAGACCGCAAAAACCAGCTGACCACCAGTGCAGTGATATATTGTGCTTCTGTGCCTCTACTCTTCTGGCCGCCGCTCGACCATCTTTATCTTCAGCTACAGGTTGGTCCGGCGGTGCCGCTGCCACCCCCACCCCCCACATACCGCCGAAACTGTAATAAGTGTACACCATTGTTCTCCTACCCCGACGCAAAACCCAAGACCCACACCAAACAACACCAACTCAACATGTACACCAACACCACACCAAACGCTCCGACGGGGGACTTCCTCCTCTGCCGCCGGCTTGATGGTTTTCCCATGACCACCCTTGACCCAGGCTAGTGGAGAGTCAGATCACCCGTCGAACACAAGCGCCCCTACACGTACACCAATTAAAATCGGGGCAGCTCTTGATTCAGGCCTGGAACACCAAAGACGCCGACATACTAACACATCCTATACCTCGCAGAACAACCGGTCATTATAACACTAGACACACACCGCAACTCCTCTCAGGGAATCATAAACCCATGGGAGCTGGCCAACATGACTGAGGAGAAACTGGCTCACAGATTTCTGAGCCCGGGCATCTCGTCGGTCTACGCCCCAAAAACAAACCAAACACACACATTCTCATCCTAACTTTCACCTCCAAACAGCAACCCACACATGTCAGAGTTGGTTACATCACATATAAAGTAACACCACGCGCACCCCTCCCTCGACGCTGCTCCTTCTGTCAAGGATACGGCCACACGAGGGGGCTGCAAGCATACAAACCCCCACATGTGCCCATTGTGCCGGCCCACACCACACCAACGCCTGCAACAGCGAAACGCGGCGATGTGTCGGATGCGACGGTGACCACGGCTCCCGGGACAAGGCCTGCCCTCGGTGGAGGAAGGAGAGACATTCTCCGACTCATCCACTTAGAAGGCTGGGCCCCGTCGCGGGCAAGGGAGTGGGCCGCCGAACAGTATCCGTCGCAGCCCGCTCAATCCCTTCGCCACCAAGAGCCGTCCACACAAACGCACAAATTATATACGGCTACCCCACTAGACTCAACCGACTGCTCCAGGAAAACCCAGACAGACCGGACAATAGTCATAAGACCAGAACCAACGACACAAAACACGGCACAAGCACTGGCACCCCCCCCCCCCCCATACCACACCGCGAAGCACTCAAGCTATCACTCCTACCATGCCCCCAAAACCACCCGAAGCACCACAAGCACCACTCACGCGACGCAAAAACCACCCTAACCATTATGGATCAATCACAGACTCAGACGACGACTGCATTGGCTCAGACACCTCAGATAACACCCCTCAGACTACCCGAGCACCGACAACACGAGCAACCAACAAAGCAAACGCTACATCTACCAACAAACTAAGCACAACTACCAAGAAATAAAAAACCGTACCAAAACCACTTGACACTAAACAGCATCCGAACAAAAAACATCCGAACAACTCCTCCACCCACGCTTTCCCAACTCTACCTATGACGTGTAAAAAGGAAAAGAAAAAACAAAACAAACAAACAGGCTGGTGTATGGATGTCAACACCACGGCCTGAAACAAACGTGAAACGAAAATAAAATTACAAAACTAACAAAAAAACGAACTCAACACAAAATAAAGCAAAGCCCATAACAGTGTATGACATGACATGTGTTCTTGCAATGTCCAAACGAAACCACCACCTTCAACTCATTCACAAAGACGTAAACAGCCGATATCACCTGACGGTGGCAGGCTGGGAAAATGTATTCACTCACTCACTCACTCGGGGTAAATTTGCCATCTTCGAGGAAAAAATTGATATTTCGAGGACACATTTGATAATTATGAATGTTGTGCAATTTATTCTCGGATACTTGGAATCATCGGATACTTGGTTCCTCCCTTGGTTGTGTATTTTCGGCAAAAAGATATCCGCTCCTACCACAAAAGAAACGTCCTGCGCAGGAATTTGCAGTCTGGAGAACTACCAACAACCAAACATGAGCTCAGGTGCGCTTTAATGGCGCTTACCAAGTACATTTATCAGCCCGTTTCCATCCACGGCCTTCGCGCATCCACATCATGGGCCACTTTCTGGAGCACTCTAGTGTTATTTCTTTGGTGTGAACGATGCAGAAAGTGTTCACATCCAGCACTGTGCAATAAACTACTGGTGGACGGCCTGCAACAGATGTCAATCTGTTGTATACGGTATTTCGTGTATACCGATACACGAAATACCACGGCAGCATGCTTGTGCTAAAAAAACGCATACCAAATGACGATGCATACGATGTATAGTGGCGAAATGTCGTGTGGTTCTATAACCCACGACCAGCTGGGCACACAAGTAGAACTGCAAACATGTGGGAATTCCGTGCATTGTGTAAATTCATCCAGGGCGTAACGGCTGCGCTACAAAAGCTGCAACGATCCGACCACGGCACCCCAGCATCGATTCAAAATTGACTCATATTGTACCTTGCATGTGACTGAGGGCATACTCTGGAGTAATGGCATCAAATGAGCGAGTGACAGCCATCAGAAAAATGGAGATACATGAGCAACGCAATTGTCTTGTTCAAGGATGCGAATTTCGAAGTGATGCCGGACCTTGTGTCGTATTCCGAAAAACATGCTGGATTTTCTACACCATAAATACGCCATCGCCAGTGGTTTGCCCAATGTCGCGTGTTTTATCTCCCGTAATTATGAAGTTGCAAAGCTGAAAGAAAGCTTTGCATTCCAGCATAACTCCGTGATGGGAAGTATGGGGATGGGCATTCAGAGTAGTGTGGATGAATTATTACCATGCAATGCCTACAGGTTATAGAGCCTACGTGAAACGTAAAAAGGGTGACTTACTGCCTATCCTCCTGTAGGGGAAGCCGACGCATTCGAACCGAGTCAGGCCAACCCAAGGGAACGAGTGGTCTAGGGGTAAGATGCTCGTCTCACAATCGAAAGATTGTGGGTTCGAATCTCGCCTGTCGCTGCTCTTTGCCCGCGACCAATCGGCGTGAGAGATGGGCGACGCTATATGACTCAACGGTCGACGTGTCGTAAAACCAATAGCCAGCCAGGCCAACCCAACAGCGATCTACTATTGAGCTATATCGATAGCCCGCTCCACCTACGCTATGACGTTCCACAAAATGAGAACATTTTTCAGAGGTGAAAACCTCATAGCTACATTCAGACATTGGATACCAAATAGCAGTGCATCAGATAACCGTAGGTGCCTTTGGAAACGATATATTTATATACCTATGGCATGCATACAATCACGACAAATACGCCACGTTCGGGTGCAGACTGACTGCAGTTGGTGCCCCATGCAGTCATAATAACCAACAAACCAGAAATGTCGCCGATGGTCATTGCATAGTACCCAGCTCTTCAAACTACGGCAGAGAACAAACATGATGAGCTCGGTATGCAAGCGCTCCATGACGCTCTCCTTTCTAAGTGAGGCACCAGAACACTGAAAGCACCCAAGAGACAGTTGCAAGCGGTTGTGTACGTATACGAATGTTCATGTAAAAACGTATCGGTTGCTGGATAGTTTTTGTAATTGCCTTTCTGAAAACCGCGGCAAGCAAGTGGCAGTTAAAAATTGCATATTATTTGAAAGCACACTCGGTTCTGAATAAAAATGTATCACTGCAATCCTTCGGTGTGCACTAGGACGATTAGCCCTTCCCGTTCCCTGATTGGTCACTAAGCAGAGCGGAGCAAGGCTGTGGCTAAAAATGCGTCGAAAAAATCAATTCAGCAAGATGCCATTCACGAACACCTCTTCGCTCGCGAAACCGTCTCAAAGTGTATAGACTTCTGGCCCAAGCTTGTGCTGAAACGCTACGTCGATACAAACCGTCTTCAGTTGGTTTCGCCGCTTCAGCACCGGGCAAACAAGCACCTAGGGTTGGAAGAGACACATTGTGCGCAATCACGTCGCTCTAAAGGCGACTGGTCATGCACCTCTGTAATGGTGCCCCCAAAGATTATTTTTCACGTCATTATGCTCCACTCACTCGACAACATCTCACGCAAAACACCGTAACATTAAAATCATGCCAGGACCCAGTTCGCTTGTTCATATTGAATGCTACGATGTGGAGCGTAAATTTTGAAAATGAACTATGCCATTCGAGACGTCAAAGAAGCATACAAGACAGCAAGGTCATTTGGTGATATACTTCATCTACCAAACAAACGAAAGGTGAAAGTGCGATGCATCGAACGACTCCAGAAAAGATATCGAAAGAACACAATGCTATTGTGCTGAATGGGCTTTGTTCACGAGAGATTATGCCATTATCTCGTGAACCTTCCCGAGAACTCTCGTGGACCTTCTCTAGAACCATGTCATTCTCCACGGCAAGGTCATGTTACCGGTTTTACCTATTGTGATTTTTAGCGACCTCATCATGGACGAAAATGAAGAAATAAAGTGTGATATGAACTCTAGGCTACAGTGGCTTGTCAGTAACACTTTCCCTGTATCTCTAAGATGCATAGCTCGGGCGCTGGATTTCAAGCCTGATTCTGACCCGACATGACCTTCACCCTTTTCACTATGATCAACAACAATACGTTCATCTATGTTCATTCCTCAAAAACAATGTTGAAAGAAAATAAAGCCTGCCCTCCGGCGACCCGACGAATTATTCAGTTCCAAAGATGTATCGGTCTTCAACAAGTCGCGCGGCCGGCTAAAGCAAGACGGTGCGTGCTCGTGGCACCTCCTCGTGACGTCATCATAAGTTGTCAGCCAACGGGCGATATTCGATTATACCTGATAATAGATATGCAATTTGTTGCCACGGAAGGCAGGACGGCTGGCAGTTAGATGGAGTAGATGCGGGCGGTTTGGGTCCTCGCCCTGGCCATGTGCTACCGGAGAGCCGGGCTAGTTGATTATTCGCATAGCCGAGGTGGCATCTCTTCGTCATCCACCCAGAATGTCGTGAACTTTTTTCAGGAAGTCTTGAGCCAGACTTTCCAGTGCACGGATTCACCGGTGAAGAGGTACAAAAGTTGTATACTAGCCTCCATTAAGAAGCGTTGGACGACAGTGGGGCGGTACAAAGGAAAGTTCATGAGTCGCTACAAGGACTGGATGGCTGTGGGAGAGTGCTCGCCGAACCGAATATGTCGCATGCCTAGTCCTAACGCTGGACGGCCGATTACGGTTTTCAGACAGGGGCGCAGAGCCAAGCTTCGTGCCACGGCTGATGTCCGGCAAGTATGCGGCAGCTCCGAGTTGGTGTTTTCTGCAGCCTCTGTGGTGTACGGAGAGGGACGGCGGCTCGCTTCGAAGATGCCGGAAGAAGCAGGTTCTCCGCGACGAGGCTTGTTGCTGGCCAGGACGAACAGGAAGCCGCACTGCACCTACACTACTGAAGAGGCGTTGGCGCTGATGGTGGAGCTGGACCTAACCAAAGCTCAGTACGCCAGCCTACATCAGTAGGCTAAGGGGCGCCATTGCCCTATGTACCCTCCCTGCAAGCGGGCCGCCGGCGCCAGTTCAGCGTGCCTGCCGCCATCGGACGCCATCACCGTGCAGCCGGACCGAGCGCGGGTTGAGCTGCAGCAACTGCTGGACCACACGGCCGCCCGTCTGCTGCAGCTGCAGGCAGAGGTGGTGGAGAGAGTGCCGGACGACCCACCAGCCCAGCTCACTCTGTACTGCAAGTAGGGCATGGATGGGTCGTTTGGACACAGTTCGTACAAGCCGGCTGGTGTTGAACAGATGTTCGCCACAACTCTGGTGCCACTCAAGCTTGGGGACGAGTAGTCTAGGTAAGTTGCCCGTCTGACAATCGAAAGATTGTGGGTTCGAGTCTCACCTGTCGCTACTCTTTGCCCGCGACCAATCGGCGTGAGAGATTGGCGATGCTGTATGACTCAACGGTCGACATGTCGTAAAAAACAATAACCACCACCACCACCACCACCACCACTCCAACTTCCGACAGGTCGCGGAGACGTATTCTGGACGAACGCCACGCCCAACTCCACGCGCTTCTGCAGGCCCGTCAATCTTCAGCCAGTGGACTTCGCCGCTTGCACTGGGATCGACGAACAACTGATTAAGGACATCTACGTCCTGCAGGCCATCAGCTGCTTCCACAAGGTCCACACAGTATCAGCTGTGTGGACTACCTCTAGATGAGACTACATCAGCTGCTTCCACAAGGTCCACACAGTATCCGGCAGCGAACAGCTGAGAGCTACGTGGATCTGTATGGGTGGTATCCCATGTGCACTACCCTCCACAGACTGCTGTCCCACTCAGCAGAAGTCGTCGAGTCGTGCCATCGCCCAGTCGGCGTGATGTCGGAGGAAGCCGCCGAGTCCGCCAACAAGCGCGTCCGCCAGTACACGCTGCGGCACACCAGGGAGGACTCGCGCCTCCACACGATGACCGACATGTTCGGCTACCACATGGTAGCCAGCGACCCCCTGCTGAGCAGCCTGAACCTGCTGCGCCGACGATACATTACGTCAACCACCAGGACAAGCTGCTGCTGGAGACCCTTGGCCCTGCTGGCTTAGACTCGGCTGCCTGCCGCCGAGACGGATGCTGTGGGTGTCAGCTGCCGCACCGCTATCGGCAGTGACAGCAGCAGCAGCAGCGACGGGGAGAGCAGCAGTAGCAATGAGTCAGCAGCGACGAAAGCAGCAGCCACGGCGACAGCAGCAGCAATTGAACGAGCAGCGCCAGCAATAGCGATGACTGAGCAGCCTGTGGTTTCTTTGCATTCAATGTTATAACTATGCTGCATTGAGCGTGATGTGTTTGTGCTGGTATATTGTAAAATATATATATATATATATATATATATATATATATATATATATATATATATATATATATATATATAGTGCGTGTGTGTGTGAAGTAAACCATATATGTGTACACTGTACTTGCCACTTGATAAGCCTCATTGGAACAAAAATAAAACATGCGTACCCGTTCACTTGTCACATGTCACATCTCAAAACACTCCGGTTGATTCCGGTTCGGTGACATGCGACATGACAGGGGGTCAAATGTGCAAAATCTGCCGGTTAGCATAGCTTGCTTTGGATCGCTCCAAAAGTCTAAATTTTGCACGGGTACCTTTGAAATCGGCTCAAACAATTCGTCCCGACTATTCGCGTCAGATCAGCGGAAACAAGTCACACATGGGCCAAGGTGACTCACAGGTCATGTCACGTTAAATTAGGTCAGGTCAGGTTAAGCTAGAAAATGTCCCGGGAACTTGAATTCATGAATATCGTGTTTTTACATATTTTCAGACGCTAGATACTGATTAAAATGCATCACTAGCCTGTAAATCTACGATAACAACATGGAGTTACGAGAAGACAAATGGTTCCTCAGTGACCTGAAATGGCCTTGACCAGTGGCCTGATGAAATACCTGGCTTTTGCAGCCGTATCTGACCATCATTGCCATTCGTGAGACCAATCTGTTTCGCCAGCAGCGCCATTCGCCAGCTTTTCGTGGGGCCCACGCCTCACAAAAAGCATGGGAGCATCTACCTCTGGCCCGCGTGGTGTCGGCCGTCACAGGGAGGCCCGGCGGGCGACGTCAACCAGCCTCGCAGGTCGGCCGTCACAGGGAGGCTCGGCGGGCGACGTCAACCAGCCTCGCAGGTCGGCTGTCACAGGGAGACCCACCCGGCGGGCGACGTGAACCAGCCTCGCAGGTCGGCCGTCACAGGGAGACCCACCCGGCGGGCGACGTGAACCAGCCTCGCAGGTCGGCCGTCACAGGGAGACCCACCCGGCGGGCGACGTGAACCAGCCTCGCAGGTCGGCCGTCAAAGGGAGACACACCCGGCGGGCGACGTGAACCAGCCTCGCAGGTTGGCCGTCACAGGGTCACAGGGAGGTCCGGCGGGCGACGTCAGCCTGCCTCGCCGGTTGGCCGTCACAAGGTCACAGGGAGGCCCGGCGGCCGACCTCAGCCTGCCTCGCAGGTTGGCCGTCACAGGGTCACAGGGAGGCCCGGCGGGCGATGTCAGCCTGGCAGGTTGGCTGAGTCCAGTCGGGTCCACGCTGAGTCGGAGGCGAGCAGACGGGGCTATATCATAACATCCATAGTTCATAACGTCCAGAGTTCATAACGTATAAAGCTCACAACGTCCAAGGATCATAACGTCCAAAATGCGAAATAAAGTCAAAAAAATCACAAATGTCTCGGATAGGGTGCGTTCATAACGTCCAGAGTTCACAACGGCGAAGGATCACAACGTCCAAAACTGGCTTCAGAGGGAGCGTCCATAACGTCCAGGGTTCATAACGTCAAATAACGTCCAAAAATAGTTCCTCAGTTGTCCGCTAGAGGAGCTAGCGGAACCCTGGTGATGAAATCGTGCGGCTGCGTATCCGCTTGCTGTCAACAGGTGGCAGGAGTGTGCAGTTATTGTCGAATGGTACCTCGCAAATGTGCTGCCACATGTGATCTGGTGGTTTCTTCAGGTGTGGATTCTGAAATCTTCTCCAGTGCCTCCAGGGGGCAAATACATTTCCTCAGAGGGTCGCCTTCGGTGGGAAAATTCGTCGAGCGAGTGCAGGGGCTGCGCATGAGAATACTGAGGGGGCACCTTTTCCTCCGAACAGAGCGCCTTTGGCTGGAAAATTCGTTCCAAAGGGGTGGGGGAGGGTCTTTTCCGGTCGGACCGACGAATGGTGAATACATGACTAGAAACTGCTTGAAATGGTTCTTGTTCACTCTGGTGGAACATTATTGCAATGCGCGGATCCCGGCTGCAGGGTGGGACGCATATGGTGCAAAAGATGCCTTTCATCTGATCGTATTTGCAAGGAACAGTCGTGCATCTATGTCGACCCCTCGTCGTTATGTCGTATTTCCGCCATTTAGCGGAAAAAATGCCGATTGCATGAAATGCATCCATGCAACAATGGCTTGACGGTTATGTGAGGTACTTTTATACTCATTTTAAGAACATGACATCCCTTATTTGTTTGTTCTGGAAACACTGCCCTGTCCGCGAAGTGCAAACAAAAATATTGCGAGGTGTCTTCAAGAAACCTGCTAGCCCATTCAACGCCAAATCGACAAGTGAAAGGGCCAAAATACACCCAATAATTTATATTTTGATTAAAATAATTGTGTGGGGTTATCTGATGCACCGAATCCAGCTGTGCCATTCCTAGAAAGAATAGATCAATGGTCAAGGAGTTACAGACTGAGGCATTTGCCGCCCCGGTAGCTCAGTTGGTTAGAGCGCTGGCTTGCACTGGTCTCCCCTGTCATGGCAACGCAGGGTTCGAGTCGCTTCACGAGCCCGCATTTAGCGGGTCAGTTGGCAGCTGGCCCGATAAGGCCGGGGACGAGGTACCGGGCGGCCGTGTCTGTGCATTGACGGCACGTTAAACTTTCGGTCTAAATTATGCCGTCGAACTGGAGTTCATGGATCGGGTGGTGGGGCCGGGGTTCACGCAACAAGCTCTGCTTAGCAATATAACCCTGGTTCATAAAGCCAGCCCAGCAAGAATTCGGATTATTTTTTGATCATGTGATAGGTCACCTAGCAAGGGTGACTTTTAAGGTGTTTAACTTAATAAATAACTATCCGAATTATGCAAACGTATGTATAGGTGAACTCATAATAATCCACTGCATCTTTCGGCTCTTTTAGAATTTTCCTTTACGGGCTATTTGAAACGTGACATCGTGACCTAAGGGCACACGACCTACTTTAACATTCGAAACAATCACAATGCGATCTTAAAAAGTGCAAAACTGAAGTTCGATATTTTATCTTTCGAAGCAAGTAATTAAAAAACAGGATTTTTCCCCTAGAACTCTACATATGCGCTCTAAATTAGGCATGTATGGATATTTTTGCTCTAGTGTACCATTTCCTATTTTAATATGTCTCTAAAAAGGTACATCACTGAAATATATCGAGGCACGTGCTCACGATCAAGGCACGTGCTGGGATGAAAACGTTGGTAATCTGAGCCTGAGTGTTGTGTTGCAGAAGTATTCGAACACGTGATGTCATAGGTTAAACAGATATGACAAAATGTCTACACATTGTGGTAGTAGACGATTGATAAGTCCTACCTTGCGATGAATTACAAGGAGAGAGAAGCATCCACAACACAGCAACCACAGTATTATCACCGAGAAACCTTTCGCTCAACCATTTATTGCATCTCGAAAGTTAAAATATCTGCGAATGTAGTGAAATATCAGGAAGGGTACAAACATCAGGTGGCGCCGTGTTTGGGTGACCAGTGCTCACTGCTCACTCTGGCTGACCGTGCTGCCTGGGAAGCAAGGCAATTTCTGAGGGTGTCGGACGCAGACAAGGTGAAAGCAAAGCTATTTTATGAGTCTGACCAGATCAGCCGCATGTGTCTCGGCAAGACCGACTGTGTCACGGTGTGACAGGCTGATGGAACCAAAAGTAGAGTTCCGAAAAGGCTTGTTTTGGGAAACTTGTGCGAGATATATGATCTATGCAAGGAGAACCATGAAAACCCTCGCACCGGCTTCTTAACCTTTGCCGCCCTTCGTCCGAAGTATTGCGTTTTGGCAGGCAGCAGTGGGACGCACTCGGTGTGGGTGTGCACTTATCAGCAAACGCCGAAACTGTTCATCTCCGCTCTCGGCCTTCCCGGTCTCAAAGGCCGTGACCTCCTCAATCACGCTGTATGTGGCAAGGAAAACCGTGATTGTATGATGCACAACTGTGAGGACTGCCCTGGTAAAGACGGGGTGATGAACTTTCTAAGGATTATCCTCACAGACAAATCAGGAGAAGAGAGTGAAAGTGATTCAGCCCAGATGATGACATGGATAGTGAGATTAGGTACAGACAGTTGATGAGCATGCATCAATGTGCACTCGTAGAAACAGCGTAGACCAAAAAGGAAAGCATGGGATATTTGAGCCAGCAAGCCGTTAAGCTGACCAGACGCCACTTTGTAGCTAACAAACAAGGTCAGTACTTCACCTACGCAAAGGTTACTGGCAAGGAGGGCGAAGCGATTGTCCAGTGCAATTTCGCTGATTCATTTGTGGTGCAGGATGTAGCTCAAGGCTTCCACTGGGATTCGTCCCTGTGTACGGGGCACCAGTTTGTAGTGCACTGGCGTGAGGACGAGGTACTGTGCCATCAGAGCTACTGCTGTATCTCTGACGGCACAAAGCACAACACCGACATGGTGCATGCGTTCCTGCAATGGCTTATCCCAGAAATTCGGACCGCAGTACCTGATCTCCAAGAATATTTAGTTCAGATACGGCAGTGCTGCACAGTATACGAATCAGCATAACTGCATCAATATGTGTTACCGTCAGACAGATTTTGGGGTGCCCTGTGAGTGGCATTTTTTGTCGCATCTCATGACAAGAGCGTTTACGACGGTATCGGGGACACAGCTAAGCGTGACGCCGCTTAAGAGAGCCTCACGCGCCCGCTTAGCAACCAGGTACTGACGAAGGACGACATGTTTGAATATCTGTCGCACAAGCTTGTCAACGGCATCAAGTTCATAGTTGTATCAAAGCAGGACGCAATGAACGCCACGACCCACCTCATCGAGCGCTTCTCGAAAGCCGTTACGGCGAAGGGAACACAGGGGTACCACAAGTTCGCACCAGTGACCCACAGAATCGAAATAGTTCATTAACTGTCTGCCGATGCGGCGCGTGTGTTAATGGTAGCTGGGTGAAATGAGGCGAGTTAGTGTGCGCTCTGATACATATTTTTTATTGTTATTATCGCAGTGACAGATCATCAGTCTGCATTGGGATTCTGACAAGGTATGGGATGATCTGCAGATTTGTAGATCATCAAATTGCATTACATTATAATACTGTACTGCAACACACAATTGTATTGCATCGCATTGTGTAATTATGCTACTTCAATTTTATTACGCTGATGTAGACAGCTCACGTTCCAATTCGATTCATTTCAAACTCAACATGTCTCAATCAATGCGTCCGCACCAAATTTGTTATCGAACAGTTCACGATGACTACACTTACTCAGTCAATGACGTTCATCTTTTCGGTTCCAGAATGTGGGGTTTGAAACACCAGAAAGTTGATATTACAGTGGTTGGCGGAGTTATAATCCATTCAGTGTTGTCGGTGAAATATGATCGTACATTTTTGATATGCTGGCATTGGTGCATAAATATATTGTATCCGGTGAAAATTGATGTTTCTGTTCCTCCTACAAGTGACGATCTAGGATTTCACAAATCACCCTTCGTCGCTTCTGCATTTCCAGAATAGCATTGTGACACTCTCGAAGGCCAAACTCGGTCACGTTATCTTAGGTCACAAGTTCACGGTTTAAACAAAATGCGTGAACAGAAATTTCGAAACTGACACAAGATGCAGTGGATGATGACGAGTTCAGTGATATGTAGTTTGTGCAATTCGTGCTACTATTCATTGAGTTACAGGCCTCCAAAGAGTTCGGTGACCACTCAAATATGTCCGAGGCTATATGTCCGAGGCTTAACCGTTGCTCGGATCTTTCTCAAAATTGCATAGCAGCTGGAATATAGCGACAAACTTACTCTATATGAGTATTTTCCTTGGAATATGAAGTGTAGGATGTTATTTTGGCCCCTTCACTTGTCAATTTGTCGTGGAATGGGCCACCTACTACAATTCGTAGGCATTTCTGCCAGTTCTGTTTAGCCCTTGACCTCACAACGAGTTAGACCACTTGTGCAACATAACACTCTATCAGATGGCTAACATTATCATTCCCTCACGTGCCTCGAACGTCAAAAGGCTTGTATTTCAGTAGCATGCCGTTCTAAACACATCATAACAGGCCACGATAAACTAGCACAAAAACAACCATGCATGTCTAATTTAGAACGGATATGTAAAGTTTTAGGGACAAAACACTATTTTTATGCTTTACTCCGAAATATAAAATATCGAACTTGATTTCTGCACTTTTTCAAATCGTAATGTGACTGTTCCGAAGGTTAAATTAGGTCATTTAAGTCACGATGTCACGATTTCAAAGAACCCGTACGCGAAAATTCAGCAAAACCAAATTATGCAGTGGAATGTTGTGAGTTCACCGATATATGCTTTTGCATAATTCGGTTTGTTCTTCATTGTGTTAAGGACCTCAAAATACACCGTTGTTAGGTGGCATCTCAGAAATTCCAGAGGCTCCTTGACCATTGACCTGATCTTTCTAAAAACGGCATAGCTGGATTCAGTGCATCAGATAACCCAACACTTAATTTAATCAAAGTATAAAATATTGGGCGTTATGCTCTTGTCGATTTGTTGTGGATGGGCCTGCTGTAGGTCCAGCCATGTCGAGACAAAAAGTTGGCATTATGACACCAAATGTACATGAAAGCTGTGAACAGCCACCAAGTTTCGCGGAGCTACTCCTAATAGCAATTGAGATCGAAAAGCATGAAGAAGGGAGTGGGACGGAATCAGCATCATAAGGAATCAGGGTAAGACTAGGCAAAGTATATGCTTTCGTTAGCACGGGAGGAATATGGGAAACATTGACATAAGTGCACACTCGAAGATGGGTGTTTGGGCTGCAATGAATCTTGCGCACCGTATATCCTATGCATGGGTTCACCAGGAATGAAATGGAATAGCGCAGTGGACCAAGTTAATTATCACATATCTGTAAATCTTACCATGCCCATCCTTGTACAAAAAAACTACTGAAACATCGCTTGAACGGCAATCGGTCAGAGCCCAAACGATATTCGCACGCAAGCTTAAACAGGTCTGAAAGGCTGCTAACGCGGTTTTTCAGTTGGGGTAATCATGCGTCACAACCGGTGCCGGATGGCTGTCTCTGAACTGCGCTTCACCACAGACGGGACGGAAACGGAGACACTGGCCTGACTCGCCACTGGCGGATACAGATAGCGTCAGTCTTGCGAAATTCGCGTGCAAATGCCTTTCCGGATACAGATGCAGACGGATGTGAGGCTCCGGCCGGGAGAGTGGCACGGGGAGAGGCTATCGGGAAACACGTAGAGCATCAAAGCAGATACGGAGGCAGCAACTGAACTGTAGAGCTGACAGAGGAACATACAAAACAGGGGGATGTGATGCAACTGAGCTGTAAATCTGACAGAGGAACATACAAAACAGGGGGATGTGATGCAACTGAGCTGTAAATCTGACAGAGGAACATACAAAACAGGGGATGTGATGCAACTGAGCTGTAAACCTGACAGAGGAACATACAAAACAGGGGATGTGATGCAACTGAGCTGTAAATCTGACAGAGGAGCATACAAAACAGGGGGATGTGATGCAACTGAACTGTACACCCGACAGAGGAGCATACAAAACAGGGGGATGTGATGCAACTGAGCTGTAAATCTGACAGAGGAACATACAAAACAGGGGGATGTGATGCAACTGAACTGTACACCCGACAGAGGAACATACAAAACAGGGGGATGTGATGCAACTGAGCTGTAAATCTGACAGAGGAACATACAAAACAGGGGGATGTGATGCAACTGAACTGTACACCCGACAGAGGAACATACAAAACAGGGGGATGTGATGCAACTGAGCTGTAAATCTGACAGAGGAACATACAAAACAGGGGGATGTGATGCAACTGAGCTGTAAATCTGACAGAGGAACATACAAAACAGGGGGATGTGATGCAACTGAGCTGTAAATCTGACAGAGGAACATACAAAACAGGGGATGTGATGCAACTGAGCTGTAAATCTACAGAGGAGCATACAAAACAGGGGATGTGATGCAACTGAACTGTACACCCGACAGAAGAACATACAAAACAGGGGTGTGAGCAACTGAGCTGTAAATCTGACAGAGGAACATACAAAACAGGGGGGAGCAACTGAGCTGTAAATCTGACAGAGGAACATACAAAACAGGGGGTGATGCAACTGAACTGTACACCCGACAGAGGAGCATACAAAACAGGGGATGTGATGCACCTGAACTGTGCACCCGACAGAGGAGCATACAAAACAGGGGTGTGATGCAACTGAACTGTGCACCCGACAGAGGAACATACAAAACAGGGGGTGTGATGCAACTGAACTGTGCACCCGACAGAGGAACATACAAAACAGGGGGTGTGATGCAACTGAACTGTACACCCGACAGAGGAGCATACAAAACAGGGGGATGTGATGCACCTGAACTGTGCACCCGACAGAGGAGCATACAAAACAGGGGGTGTGATGCAACTGAACTGTGCACCCGACAGAGGAACATACAAAACAGGGGGATGTGATGCAACTGAACTGTACACCCGACAGAGGAACATACAAAACAGGGGGATGTGATGCAACTGAACTGTACACCCGACAGAGGAGCATACAAAACAGGGGGATGTGATGCACCTGAACTGTGCACCCGACAGAGGAGCATACAAAACAGGGGTGTGATGCAACTGAACTGTGCACCCGACAGAGGAACATACAAAACAGGGGTGTGATGCAACTGAACTGTGCACCCGACAGAGGAACATACAAAACAGGGGATGTGATGCAACTGAACTGTACACCCGACAGAGGAGCATACAAAACAGGGGGATGTGATGCAACTGAGCTGTAAATCTGACAGAGGAACATACAAAACAGGGGGATGTGATGCAACTGAACTGTACACCCGACAGAGGAACATACAAAACAGGGGGATGTGATGCAACTGAACTGTACACCCGACAGAGGAACATACAAAACAGGGGGATGTGATGCAACTGAACTGTACACCCGACAGAGGAACATACAAAACAGGGGGATGTGATGCAACTGAGCTGTAAATCTGACAGAGGAACATACAAAACAGGGGGATGTGATGCAACTGAGCTGTAAATCTGACAGAGGAACATACAAAACAGGGGATGTGATGCAACTGAGCTGTAAACTGACAGAGGAACATACAAAACAGGGGATGTGATGCAACTGAGCTGTAAACTGACAGAGGAGCATACAAAACAGGGGATGTGATGCAACTGAACTGTACACCCGACAGAGGAACATACAAAACAGGGGATGTGATGCAACTGAGCTGTAAATCTGACAGAGGAACATACAAAACAGGGGATGTGATGCAACTGAGCTGTAAATCTGACAGAGGAACATACAAAACAGGGGATGTGATGCAACTGAGCTGTAAATCTGACAGAGGAACATACAAAACAGGGGATGATGCAACTGAGCTGTAAATCTGACAGAGGAACATACAAAACAGGGGGATGTGATGCAACTGAGCTGTAAATCTGACAGAGGAACATACAAAACAGGGGGATGTGATGCAACTGAGCTGTAAATCTGACAGAGGAACATACAAAACAGGGGGATGTGATGCAACTGAACTGTACACCCGACAGAGGAACATACAAAACAGGGGATGTGATGCAACTGAGCTGTAAATCTGACAGAGGAACATACAAAACAGGGGGATGTGATGCAACTGAGCTGTAAATCTGACAGAGGACATACAAAACAGGGGATGGATGCAACTGAACTGTACACCCGACAGAGGAACATACAAAACAGGGGATGTGATGCAACTGAGCTGTAAATCTGACAGAGGAACATACAAAACAGGGGATGTGATGCAACTGAGCTGTAAATCTGACAGAGGAACATACAAAACAGGGGATGTGATGCAACTGAGCTGTAAATCTGACAGAGGAACATACAAAACAGGGGTGTGATGCAACTGAACTGTACACCCGACAGAGGAGCATACAAAACAGGGGATGTGATGCACCTGAACTTGCACCCGACAGAGGACATACAAAACAGGGGTGTGATGCAACGAACTGTGCACCCGACAGAGGAACATACAAAACAGGGGATGTGATGCAACTGAACTGTGCACCCGACAGAGGAGCATACAAAACAGGGGGATGTGATGCAACTGAACTGTACACCCGACAGAGGAGCATACAAAACAGGGGGATGTGATGCAACTGAACTGTACACCCGACAGAGGAACATACAAAACAGGGGGATGTGATGCACCTGAACTGTGCACCCGACAGAGGAACATACAAAACAGGGGGTGTGATGCACCTGAACTGTGCACCCGACAGAGGAACATACAAAACGGGGAGATGTGATGCAACTGAACTGTACACCCGACAGAGGAGCATACAAAACAGGGGGATGTGATGCAACTGAACTGTGCACCCGACAGAGGAACATACAAAACAGGGGGATGTGATGCAACTGAACTGTACACCCGACAAAGGAACATACAAAACAGGGGGATGTGATGCAACTGAACTGTGCACCCGACAGAGGAACATACAAAACGGGGGGATGTGATGCAACTGAACTGTACACCCGACAGAGGAACATACAAAACAGGGAGATGTGATGCAACTGAACTGTACACCCGACAAAGGAACATACAAAACAGGGGGATGTGATGCAACTGAACTGTGCACCCGACAGAGGAACATACAATACAGGGGATGTATGCAACTGAACTGCGCACCCGACAGAGGAACATACAAAACAGGGGATGTGATGCAACTGAACTGTCACCCGACAGAGGAACATACAAAACAGGGGATGTGATGCAACTGAACTGTACACCCGACAGAGGAGCATACAAAACAGGGGGTGTGATGCAACTGAACTGTGCACCCGACAGAGGAACATACAAAACAGGGGGTGTGATGCAACTGAACTGTGCACCCGACAGAGGAACATACAAAACAGGGGGTGTGATGCAACTGAACTGTACACCCGACAGAGGAACATACAAAACAGGGGGATGTGATGCAACTGAACTGTACACCCGACAGAGGAACATACAAAACAGGGGGATGTGATGCAACTGAACTGTGCACCCGACAGAGGAACATACAAAACAGGGGGATGTGATGCAACTGAACTGTGCACCCGACAGAGGAACATACAAAACAGGGGAACGTAATGCAACGGGCCTGAACCAGAGTGTCGTTAGCGGGATTTCGTATTTATTTATTTAACGATACATGACCTCGACGTACAGTGGGTATTATGTTTAATACAACGAAGAATGGCTCTTAGATGCTCCTGGGTTTTAGACATTGCGTGTAAAGAAAGCATACGACCTTCAATATACCAGGAGGTGCTGAGTTGATTGGGTGGGTATTATGGCCAGCCTGGGACTATGACTCACAGATATATAGAAAGAAAGGAGAGGGTTGGAGTCAATAGTGGGAGCAGACGCGCAGCAAACATTAATACACGAAGGAAATACAATACCTGCATCACTACCTGCACTACTCACACCGTACTAGTTACACGAGCTATACACGAGTAGTTTCTAGAAGCAACGGGAAAGAGATGGCCTAAAGGTGAGTTCGTGGTGTACACACCTCTGTTGTTTAGTCGAATGTGCGACTAGTGTTGTTCGTGGAGGAATGCCGGTGTGTGATTCTTGAAGTTTGACAGCCTCGATGTTTTATTTCAGTAGGAAGTTTGTTGTAGTGGAAGACAGACGAGTATATAAATATCCTGCGGCCCACCTCTCTGTGTATGGCTGACAGGTGCAGGTGGTCGTCTGCACGTGAATGGCGGTTTCGCAGGGTGGAGTTTGCAGCGATTTGGCCGCCGATGATCGTGGGCTCACCCGCCAGAATGATCTTGTGGGGCAGTGCAAGGATGTGAAAAAGGTGCAGATCAGCTGCGGTGACAAGACCCAGCTGGTTACGGGCATCAGAAACGTGATACAAATGTCCGTACACCTGGCACGACTGTAGTGGCGAAGTGTATGACCTTGTCTAGTCTGTGGGTGTTTGCTGCCGACCCGGTCCCGTAAACAGATATGCAGTAGCGGATGTTGGATATAGCTAGGCTGTTGACTAGAGTGAAGAAGGTGCTGGTGGGCAGATGGTGGCGCAGATGGCTCGTGGCCAGAAGGAATCCAGTGCACTTGCGGACCACGACAGCTATACGGGAATCACATGACATGTGACGATCAAATATCACTCCCAGGTTCCTACACGACTGGCTCTCATCTATCACGGCGTCCCTAAAGCACGCTCATGACGGGGTAACTTTGAAAATATGTTGACGCGCTCCGAACGTGAAAAGCTGAGTTTTGGTCGGCTATCGCCTTCAAACCATTATCCAGAAAGTAGTCGTAGACATGTCTGGTTCAAACATGAACCAGACATGTCTACGAGAAGGTGGTTCAGACATGTCTCCATCTGACTTAGCAGACTGGGGAGATCAGATTTGCGACCGGAGATGAGGACCTGGGTGTCGTTCGCGAACCGAGTAACGTGTGCTACCGGGACGTGCAGGCTGAGGTGCTTCGGAAAGATGCAATAGAAAAGTGGACCTAGTGATGAGCCTTGAGCTGTGTAGATCTAGTATAGAGCCTTGAAAAACACCTATATTGCTTGGGAGAAAGGAGATGCCTGTTTCCGCGTTGATCTGAGATGCTAACAGCCTGCGTGGGTATGCTCAGGTATGCCTGAAACCAATCAGCATCGATTCCATGGAGTTTTAGTTTAGTGAGCAGTTTGAAGTGGTCTGTTACGTCGAAGCATTTACTGAGGTCCAGAAGGCAAGAGAGCTACTTCCCAAAGGTCCATTGCCGCTATTACTTTGTCTGAGACTGAAACGAGAGCGGTTTCCGTAGCCGTACTGGGTTTGGGCCAGTAGGTAGTTTGAGTTCAGGTAGAAATACAGTTGTTTTTGCACTACCTTCTCCGTGATCTTAGCGATAACCGGAACCAGCCAGGTGGGCTGAAAATTAAAGGAATCCGAAGGATTTCCTGCTTTGTGAATGGGAATTACTATTGGCTGTTCCCAAGTGGAGGGGATATCAGCTGTAGTCAGGCATGTGTTTATAATGTCTAGCAGCACTTATCAGATGAAAAAGAACAGAAAATTGACAACCTCAATACAGATCCCGTCGGGTCCGCAAGCACACGTGCTTTTCATGTCCATGACAATCTTGGCTAGCTGTTCGAGGGATATGGGTGATACTCTATAGGAGCTGGCAGAGCCGCGCGGCAGCCGGCAGCTGGGAGGAGTGTGTTCAGGCATGTTTGCTCGGCGGTTGACCTCTGCTGATAATTTTGGTCCGACACTTACAAAGTACTGATTTAGCGGCTCAGGTAAGACCTGAGGTTGAACTCTGTGGGAGCCTTTTTGGTGTCGAAAATAGGCTTGATAGCACGCCACGCAGCTGATGGCCTTACTGCGCTATCTTTCCGCTGACTTCGTTCCTACAATCAGCTCTAATAGCTGAGCGAACTTGTCTGTCAAGTAATTTGTATGTGTTCATGTGTTGCGATGGTAAAGCTACATTTCGCCGATGCATCAGCCATTTGGTAGCTTCGCTAGCATGTGGTGCTGTTGGGTTCCAAATTGTGATGTTTCTGAGTGGGAGGTGCTCGTCGAGAATAGGTGTTAGGAATCTTGGCAGGGTGCCCCATTTGTCAGTTACTGAGATGCGACCGATGACCTGAGCCCAGTCGATCTCCCCAGGATCAAGGGTCAGTTCCGAGGTATCCACTCGTCCGAAAGAACGTGACTTTATCACGGTGTTGACTGAGGTCGGCCTGATCACGGTGTTGACTGAGGTCGGCCTGATCACGGTGTTGACTGAGGTCGGCCTGATCACGGTGTTGACTGAGGTCGGCCTGATCACGGTGTTGACTGAGGTCGGCCTGTTCACTTGAATCAAACATCCAATAAATTTGTGGGAACTGTAGCGGCAGAAACTCACTCCGGTTTTGCCGACAGAAATGGGGGAGTTTGTTATTACATCCAATAAAGGGCCTGTGGCGAATGTATGGCGCTTCACTCTCATGATAAGAAGATAGTTGCTAACTAACTCAAGCGGATGCGTTTTGCTGTGGCCATTAGCCGTGCCGAGGAGGTTGCAATTAGATCACCTTTGAGGTAGTAAGTGCCGGTAAGGTTCAGTGTCGCCGATTTGACCTGTCTTTCGAACTCAGCGAAGTCGTCAGGAGGTCGATAGATTGACGTTAGAATGAAATACACCACCCTTTGCTCACCTTCCCGTAACAATGCTTCAACCCACCATGCAACTTTTCCATCAATCCCGTGTTGTTTCAACTGATGAATTATATGTTTGTGGAAATTCATCAAAAGCTTTACCATGGTCTAAATACGTTAAATGTATCCTGCTTCCATTGTCAACTTCCCTAGTTGCATACTCCATTAACTTTAGATTAGCTAAGCAAGACAAAATGATGCGCCTATCAAGATGAGCCTGAACATTCTCCTTCACAGCTTTTTCTAACACCTTACAAAATAGTGAGATTGAGCTAACTGGCCTGTAAATTCCTACAGAGTTTATATTACCTTTCTTAAAAATCAACACTACATTTGCATTATCCCAATCTCCAAGCACTTCGAAAAACTGAAAAGACTGCTGAAAAATGATACCTGGAGGAACAGCTAAAACTTTAGCACAATCAAATACAATTATAGCATATACGTGAGCAGGGCCTGTTGCGTTAATTGGCCTTATTTTGTGCCCATTATTTTCTACAGCCTCTATACTTCCCGTCAAATGGATGACCTTAGTAGAGGTAAACAACAATTGCAATATGGCCGCATTTTTTATCGTAGCGGTGTCCGTGCTTGGCGGAGGCTGTGGGCAATCGCGGTGAGACTTGCTGTTGAACAATCATTGATTTTGTTGGATTGATGAATTGCTGAAGCGGAGGAGCTAGGAAACTATGGTGCGGCGGTAAATAATCAGTAGGTACATAGTTAAGTGTATGCCTGCGTTGAGCTCAGAAGCACCCACATAGGCATGCTTTATTAAGATCTAGAGCTGCGGGGTAAGTTCAACTAGTCTGTTACCATCAACCTAAGCATGGGAACGTCCTAGCCCGGGCCCGGTCGGAAAGCCCATCAAGACCGGCGAGGTTTTCAACCCGTCTTCGGGATGGTAGCAGGACTTTCAACTGCTCTTCTGTCGTGTCATTGTGAAATATAAAAAGAAAACGTGAATGTACCTGCTAAAAACCATTGATTAAATAATAATGTGCACACCGAAATCCAAATCAACATTCCACACAGCAGTTGTGTCCGAAACATTCAACAACCTGAAGACACGTCCCTAAATAGCTTCACAATAGCGGGCATGCTAATTGTTGAAAACAGCAAATGACCAAAGATGTTGATTAATAGCTTAAACGTATCACCGACACACATTTTGTAAAAGCAAGACTTAGAATTACAATCAAGACAATACCATAGTTCTTGTCTTGATTGCATTTGTTTCATTCCACGACAGATTGTACAATGGAATATGGCCGGAGCCTGATAAGCATGCCAATTGAAGTAATAAAATAATCTGCTTATCATTTTTGTAGTGATATTATCACTTCTATAATTATAACTATATATTACCCATATTACGAAATAGCATCTAGTGGTGATGATGTGCTTCATAATTAATTTAATAAATCCAGGGCTCCGAAATGGCAAGCTTTAGTCGTGAATATTTTGTCAGGAAAACTCGGACATCGTCCCATGTTTGTTCTTTTTGTTCATATTTATTACTGAAGGATACAAGTTAAAAAATGTGGTGTCTTATTGTAACTTTGACCTACTCCGCACCTTTAAAAACCACTCCATACTGCTCCATGCCAAGAATAGTCATGTTATTTTCAGTTGTGACAATGGATCATTATAATCATGATAATACATCATACCAATTTGGACAGCAGCATGAAACATAGGTGGCTACCTACCCCCATTATCAATTTATAGTAAAGCTCAACTACAATACAAATTAATGTAAACAATACAGGAATGGACACAAATACCAGTTACCGGTTTAGAAACCAACAGAGAGGATCTTAAGTCACTGGTGCCATAATGTTGATATTTTATGGATGTGCTGAGCGGGGCACTTAATACAGGGTTGAAAGCGTGGCCTTGTCCTGGTTGTGTGTCATCCAGGACGTTATCATCTCCGAAAAAAATATTCACTTCTTTTTCGCCGAAAATATCCACTTTCATCGACGCTGGATCCGGCAAGAGCGGCGTGGTGCCGCCGCCTGATCTCGGGGCCTCCGTCGACGCTGGATCCGGCAAGAGCGACGTTGTGCCGCCGCCTGATCTCGGGGCCTCCGTCGCAACTCAGTGCTGTGGTCTCCAGGGCTCTGGGCAGTGCAACGATGGGAAAGCCGAGGTGTGCCAGAACCGGTCGGCACGACCTGCCCGGACGTCGCCGACTGCGGTCACTGACCTTGGCGAAAGTGTGCACAGTTGAGCTCTGGTGCACGGTCTGCAGCAGATCAGCTCCGAGTGGGTTCTGACGGCGCTGACACGACACGAGCCGGCTCTGGTGAAGACTAATCCACCCCGAGCCCAAACGGTTAGTTTAGAGGTGCTGTAAGGCAACGCATCCCAACGGAACATGAATGAGCTCTGTACGTTCCCATCTCCCCGGAACACGTGTTCCATATATATATTTCACTGAGATCAGAGCACCTAATCTTGTATTCACCAGAGATTAAGATCTGCTCTTCCGAACTATTCGATGAGGTAGAATCAGCATCGCTGCTGCCCCACCCCTCTAACCCGATGTGCTGAACAGCTCCCTGCCCTCCTCTTGGCCACCGTGCAGACACGTTGCACTTTGGTGTAAAACTTGAGAGAACTCTCGCGAACTATCGCGATGGTGTGAGGACTGAGGTCACACTATGGTCACATCCATCCAGTTACGCCGATGGTGTGAGGACTGAGGTCACATCATAGTCTGATCCATCCGCTTACACCAATAGTGTGACGACTGATGTCACATCATGGTCACATCCATCCGGTTACACAGATGGTGTGAGGACTGATGGCACTCCACGCTGAGGGTGCAGTCGGATTTGACGCTTCATGCTGTACGTGCTATGCCTGAGCCTGCACTAAAGCATGAGGATTGATACTGATATGCATCCTGAAGCTGCATACTGGCCTGCCATGCAACAATGTGAAGCTACGCTCGTTCCTGGAGCTAGCTTAGAGTCCCATAATCCCGCCGTTACGCGCGAGTGCGGCACGAACATGTGCTGCGTGTCGCATCCGCGTTACAATCCATGCAGCGACAAAGGTCCACGATACCCTGACCCAGTTAATGAGGACAGCCAGTTAACTTACCAACAAATGGATACCGGTTCGGAGCCATCGGTGTTGTGTCCTAAGTCTTATGTCACACAGATGGCACTTAACTTGACAACGGGAAATACGAAATCAGAGCACCTCCCTCTTCGTCCCATGTAACGTGTGTAGGTTCAGTGTTTGGTTGCAAAGTTGTGACATTTTGATGATCGATGACAATGAGACTTCAAGTGATGTTTAAATTAATATATTTGTTTTAAATAAATGTCCTACGTTTCGACAATTGCCTTCATCAGGGTACGTACAGGGTACGATTAGTACCCTGATGAAGGTAATAACCGAAACGTCGGAAATTACCGAAAAGTTATCAAATTAAATACAAATTGACGTCTCATTGTCATCGAGCATCCAAAAGTTCAGTGTTTTTCAAGCATATTGGGCGGACGTTCTCATTCCAGTGCGGAGTTCGTGAATGTTTCGGAAGCACATGGATACATGTGATGCTATCGGGAGTACTTCATGGTCAAATGTCGCTTTAAATGTTTCGAAGTCCTCGCGTTTCGTCGATATGGTTTCAAGTTCCACAAAGTGGGTGTCATTCGACGTGCAGTGAGGTACTCTAGCAGAAAGTATAGCAATCAAATTAAGTTTCAAGGTCATAGGTGAAACTGATTTTTTTTTGGTCGCCGCGCATTTTTGGTGTTCGTCAAAATCTACCAAATTTTGTATCAACCGATAGCCAGTGGTGAACCCTCCAACAACATTTCAAACCGGAACATGTCAATGTCAAAAAGGTGAAAGATTGGTTCGAAATTTGCGAAGTCCTCGCAATTTGTCGCTATGGCTTCAATGTCCATAAAGTGGGCGTCATTCGACGTGCCGTGAGGTATTCTAGTAGCGTGTTCAGAAATCAAATTGATTTTCAAGGGCAAAAGTCACACTCGTTTCTTCGGTCGCCCCGAGTTTCTTCTTTGTCTCCCAAAGCTAAATAAATTTGGTATTAAGCGATAGCCAGTTGTCAACCGTCGTGTAATATTTTAACCCGGGACATTTCTAGGTCAAACCTCAAGGTCAAAGGTTAGTTTGAATTATTCGAAGTCCTCTCGCGTTTCGTCGCTATGGCTTCAATTTGCATGAAGTGGTTCTAACTCGAGGCGACTTGCCGTACGGTATCAGAAAGCTGAGAAATCGAGATAATTTTGAAGATCCCAAAGGTGCGCTGTATGAGCGAGTGTAATATTGTAACTGGAATTGTAAGGAGCAAATCTATTTTTGTTTCCAGCTATTGTGATAGCAGACACTCATACCTTATTTGATTAGTAGCTCCCCAAGCAATCCGTCATAACCTGCTCGGAGGATGTCACATTGCTGGCTTATAATTTGCACTGCCACATTGCTGTTCCGGACACATAAATAACAAGTCGTCTGCTTTCTTCTTAATGGCTCAACGGAAGTCGCCAAATATACAAGAGAATTCAGACGTCAATGCGCACGATTTGATAATCAGCCGGAGTTCATAACCGCGAGAGAACAATGTTGTAATCAGGTGTGGATTCAGGATTGTCCTTAGGAGGGGCGGGGGCACTTGTCTGGAGAAGCGTCATTTCTTTAGAGGGGCGCTACTGCGAAAGTACCCGGAGGGGCGCCTTTTCCTCTCGTAGGGGCGCCTCTGACTGGAAAATTAAAGGGGGAAGTGGGGGAGTGCACTCGGGCCTTCCAGGAGAGGCGCTTTTCTCTCCAATGGACCGCCCTTTTCACCAGAGGGGCGCCTCTGGCTGAAAAAAGAGGGGTGCTCTCGAACCTTCTCGGAGGAGCGCCTTTTCCCGGCCGGAGGAACGCCATCTTCCACGGAGGGCACAAACCCCAATTCCATGGCCCCAATGTTTTTTTCTTTGCCATGTTTTTATGTGTCCCCTTAAAACAGCAAAACATGGGAAAGGTTCATGTAAGCCCTTATTTACTACAACAAAACCCATCGTCCAATATTTTCTGTTTACCTGTTACAAGAGGGTAACGTTTAATGTCATTGCTCCATGTTGATTGTTAAATCTGGCCCAGCACATACGACATAAAGTTAGATGTATATAGGTAATGGTAACCAGTGACATTTATTAATTTTGGCGGAACTTTTTGTCCCCAAAATTTCAGGGAACAACAGTAAATCTGAAAACCAGAACTTGAAAATGAGGTGGCTGAAATACGTGGATTATTTTTTCGTGTGGGGGCTTACCTCTATCCTGCCCAAACTTCCCACCCCTGGTTTGCCCCCCCCCCATTTCAAAACCATGGTTGCGCCCATGACCACGGCTAAGATGAGAGCTTACCGACAAGCGATCGAAATGAGGCGAGGGGATTACCAAAAGGCAACCAGCATGATATTGTAATCAAGTTCAGTACATTTAAACCAGCAAATGTGTGCCGTCTCTGCCTGCTATGGCCTCCATCTGATTCCAAAGCAACTCCGCAAGTCCTGATCATGGGGCAAGCTTGCAAAACATGAACAACGGAAATCACAGTCACTATCGATAGCTACCGCGTGGATAGACATTTCTGATCGCATAGCCTCACTTTAAACCAACCGAAAATTGCTTTCGGCGAAGTATATGCTTATCAAATGTTTGTCGGCCAGTGTGAAAAGGTGAAGTATTTATGGAGTATATCCAGGTACGGCTATTGTATTGGTAGAGAAGGCTTGCCTTACCTCCACAGGCGCACCCAAGGGAGGATACAAGTCCGTGACCACCTCCTCCATACATGGTAAGCTGAGGTTCCCAATTCGGAAGAAAGGAAAAGCACTACCCAGGTACTACCTTGAAGGTGACTACCTGGCGCTATCAAAGAATCCTTTGATGTTTGCAAGCGTCATTCACATGAGTATCTGACATCAAACATCCATAAGCTATTCGGGAAGCTGCACTATATGAGTTTCTGTGGTGTGTTCGTGCTTCCTCTGGTAAAACCCCGTGTGGTAAAGCCGCTGTTCCACGATTATACTGTCATACTGTCATTATACTGTCATAAAATAGTAAAAATGCAATTTCCACAACCAGGTAAAAATTGCACCATTGCCGCTGTCCCCCAGATGGTCGATCGATGAATCCGCCACTGCATGCGCAGGCCAACGCAGAATATTATTCAGGGTTGGTCATCAAAAATGACTTACCTTGGAAGAGATGGAAGCTCAGATGATCGAAATATGCAGTTATTATATCTGTCTCTCTGTCTTCTATTATGTTGCTGATTGCAATCCCTGAGAAACAATCCTCCAATAAACTGAATGTTCCACTATGTACACAGTTACACCGATCACAGCATGCACGCCGAGTCGGAAATTAATATTCACTTGAAAATGGCCTGCACGTTTCGGTGTTTTGCAGCGAACAAAAAAATCGATGACTCGATCCAATAACAATATAATGCATTAATTCTCCCATATATAAACTATTGCTGTTTTATCTGGGGTACAAACTATGCTACTCAGACACACAAATTATCCTTACTTCAGAAAAGAATGATGCGTATTATTGAGAGTGTATTTCCCCCTCAGAGTGCAAACCTATCTTTAAGAAATACAAAATTTTAAAAGTCAAAGATATAGCAAAACTTCAAATGTTGCTTATTATGCAAAAAAATCATTTATAATCAGCTACCTCATTCTATTAGACCCCTTTTCACAGAATCGCTTAATACCCCATATTCCACAAGATTACAAAACCACTTAGAACACAGCAATTCAAACAAAAATGATCGTCTCTTCACCATTGAATATTTTGGACCCAAGCTTTGGAATACCATCATAGCAAAACATTTTCTGCATACAGAGATGCCAAATTCTAAGACTGTTCTCAAAAATAACATCAAGACATACTTCTTGAGCAGATATTAACTGACTTGAGCATTCACTACATCTGTTGGATACCTGGGGAGTACACATGTTTATGTATGTGTGTTTGTGTGTGTGTACGTCCTTGTGTGTGTATGTGTGTGCAGGGGTGCTGGCATGTGTGTGTATGTGCGTGTGCGTGTGCGTGTGCGTGTGCGTGTGCGTGTGCGCGTGTGCTTAACTATATATAAAAGTTGAAAACACCCAACCATAGTTCCTCCCATACTCCACCCAGCAACAAGCCTATGCTTAGCTGGATGGAGTTGTGGGAGGAGCCAAAGTAAAAAAAAGAAAAGTTTAAATTAGGAGTGCTCACTACCATCTGGCCACAAACCAGCTACTAACATTATAGTTTAGACCTTCACTTCTTGTTGGGATGAATATAGGGCCAGTCATATGCCACCTTTGGGTATGACTACTTACAGCATTCTTTATTATTAGTTTTATTGCTCTAATACCGGGTGCTTTGTATGCTTATTTATTTGTTTTCCATCTCTTAGCTGGGAGTGCCGCGACTTTACTGTTTATTTTATGGTGTTAACGTAAGGTGCTTGCAGTCGTTGGGTAAGAGGAGGGGGCGTTCCTGGTCACCTGATCTTGGGTGGCGGACCTTACAAAAAATAGCATGAGCGACAGCAGTCCGTCGGGCCGCCGCCCGGCCCACGTCGGACCTGTCGGGCCGCCGTCCGGCCCACGTCGGACCTGTCGGGCCGCCGTCCGGCCCACGTCGGACCTGTCGGGCCGCCGTCCGGCCCACGTCGGATCTGTCGGACCGCCGTCCGGCCCACGTCGGACCTGTCAGGCCGCTGCGGGACAACGTGGATCCGGTGCATAATCCCATCTCGACAGCGCTGACTAGACCTGGCGCAGGTGTGCCCATTGGGTGGACCCGTTGTCTGTGTCCCGCCGTCCACATATCAGGTCCAATGGCGCATCCAAGGGGAACGAAGAGGGCAGCCCCCCACCCCGTGAAGGGTCAGAGTGGCCCGAAGGGCTCCTCAAGGCGTAGGCGCAGGGTCCCACAAGGGCCCCTGGGCCGACATTACGGGCCCCTGGCACGTTGGACGGGAGGTCCAACGTGAAGGGCCCCTGGGTCAACGTGAAGGGTCCCTGGGCCGACATGAAGGGCCCCTGGGCCGACGTGAAAGGTCTCTGGGCCAGCCAAAGGGACCTCGGGCTGACGGAGTGTCCCGGGTCGATGAAGTGGGGAAGGGCCTGTCACGTCGGCTGCGCTAACGTGAAGGGCTTCTAGATCGACGGACGGGCCCCGGGATAACGGAGAGGGCCCGAGCCAACATGAAGGGCCCCTGACCGAATAGACAGGGCCCAGGTGATTGAAAAGGGGCCTCCGGCTTGCCGGAAAAGGCGCTGTGTCGTCAGAGGGACGATGAAACGACGGAAGGGTGCCTCGTTGCCGGAGAGGAACTGGGGCCGTCAGAAAGGGCCCTTGAACCGACGAACGGGGCCCTAGCCGTATAAGGGTCCCTGACCTGATAAGGGGGGCCCAGTCTGTTCAAAGAGGGCCTCCAGCCTGACAGAGGAAGCCGTGGATCGCTCAAAAGTCCCCCCCCCCCCCCCCTGTGCCGACGGAGAGGACCCAAAACCGCGAAAAGACCCCGGACCATCGGATAGGACCCATAGCCGGTGTGGAGGGCCCCTGGGTCAATGAAGGCCGGAACCGCACAGGGAGCCGCTTGCGTGATAGAGGGCCAAGCTTTTGAAGAGGGGACTCCGGCCGGACGGAGTGTTCTGGGCCGTGAAAGATAGCCCCTGAGCCAACGGATGGGGGCCCCGGGCCGAACGTTCAGAACCACTGGGTCGGCTTTGGCTCACGCTAATGGAAAGGGGCTCAGAGCTGACAGCGGGTCTCAGGTCGATAAAGAGGCCCCCGAACTACGGAGACGATCCTAGCTGAAGCGGAGGGTTCCCGGTGCGAACAGAGTGCGGGCAGGCCTCGACGGCGGCGCCCGGTGGTGGTGGATTTGTGCTGTAGGGCGCATCGACTGCGTGGCGGCGCCCGGGTCACGTCCGAGGGACGGTCAGTCGCCCCTCCCCTGAGGGGTACTTGCGATACCGTAGGAGTCTTAACCACAATGGTGGCCATGCATCAGAAAGTTGACGAATGTATTGATGCTGTAACTATGACCGTTGACAATCTAACAAGACATTACTACACAGAGCACACCCAGAACAGCTACCTCAAGAGTCTGAAGTCCGGGCTTCCACCAGATGAGGTGACAATCATGGGAGATTTTCCGAAAACTATTCCATTGTGGTTCAGAGTGCCGTACAGGGACCCTGAATGCATTGTGGTTCAGGGTGCCGTCCACTGGGAGAACGCACAGGCGACTGAATGTTCGCCCATTTGCTGTTCACACACCGCAGCTGCTGCCAAAAGTTACCGTGCTATTGGCGACAGCACCCAACATAGAATGTTGGGTATATGGTGTGTGCGCACCTTTTAAGCAGAGGTGATACAGCGTGTTATATCCCGAATGTTCAGCATAAAAGGTACAATATTTCACGGATGCGCCGTGCAGTGCCAAAACAGATACATCAGAAACATCTGCCTTCATAAAGAAGACATAAGGAAGACTTGCATTGCGGATGACACTTCTTCGCGACCTGCTACGGCATAGGGCCTTATGACGATTTGTGATTTTAAAATGATTACGCTGGAGCTGCATAGTCCATGCAGTTAATGCACCCCTAAACCCCAGTAACAACATACCAAATGATTGCGCTGAAGACACGCAGGTGAAACAGATCATGTTCATCTGCATAGTGTAGTATGATAGGATTGACTCGCCATTCTTGCTAACTTCATTCTCATTGTCTAAGTCGGCGCGAATCCATCGCCAATCGTCCCTCTCCCACGTGCCCTATGTACGCGTGTGCACTTTAATGTGTCTTATTTGCGAGGTCTCCAGCGGTAAACGAATACCTTCGAATATGTCAGGGTGCTGATGTTTTTCATGACACCTGTACATTCCGGGCACGTGTGACCGAATGCTGATTGTTTAGTAATGTGCATGCCAATGATTCAGTGAATTAAAGCCGTGTGTATGTAAGCTCTATTCATAGATTCGTCTACTAGTTGGATTGCCAGTCGACGAATAAATAAATAAATACAAAACGCAATTACGACATTGGTGATAGTACGGCCCGCGCCACAGTCTGCAACGGCCCGAACCGTACTAAATCCTTACCACACACACCATGTTTGAGGTTTGATCGCAGATATATAATCGTACAACTAGAAATATAGATTTGCATTGATGTTAGTGATGAAAGATGCTCCAGTGACATACTTCACAATATTTATTGTACCGCTTTCAGTATTTACTGCGTTATATAGTACCAGACTGCTACAGATGCTCTTTCATAATTGGTGTATATCTGTTTGCAAAGTTACTGCAGTCAACTTTCTCACCAGCCAGGAATGGAACTTTCTGAAAATAACTGTTGGTGTGGCAAAATGTACTGCCATCCCAATATTTACAGTCAACGCCCTAACTCCATGCCAAATTTAAGTAGCATTGCGAGTGGTGAACTGCTCCACCAAAAATAGGGAAGGTTCCATCCTTGTCATGCTAGGTCTTTTTGGAAGTTCGAAATAGTTCAGAAAATGTTCCTGTTGATTTTTAAACACTTTGTTCCTTCTGATAAAGAAGTTAGGCTAAGCTAGATTAGGTTAGGTTAGGCTTTTTTGGACACTTCGAATTAGTCTTCATTATATATTGCACAACACAAACCCCTTTTTGGTATAATTTCACTCACCAACTGAAAAGTACACATCCTCCAAAAATGAGTGACCACATTATTTAGTCACATTAAAAATATGTTGCTACAATATGTTTTATGGGCAGGCCATATAAAACTGAAATAAAATTTACCCTTTTCCCTATATCATTTCATGGGCAAATCACACATCACTGAAATAATCACCAAATAAAATCACTACCTTGGTGATCAACACAATAGAATGTGATGGCATTGCACAATTAATGATGTACTTTGGTATGACTCTAGGATCCAAAAAGTCATTGTCATTATTGTACCTAACTTGATAATACAAATTATAGTATTCTAGCATACTTGATTATCTTAGTAGAATTAGCCATGCACTCAGAATACATGCTTTCATGTGAAATTAAAGTGTATAAGTTGAACAGCAGTGGGTATCAGGCTTTCTAATAGGCACTGCTGTCAAAATATGCCAACTTATAAAGTGTAGTGCAAATTATTAAAATGAATTGCTAAAACGATATTCAAAAAAGTATATTCATAGATTCATAAAATGTTTATAATATTTTACTGAAATTTAGCATTTGAATGGAAGTGCTCCAATTTTCTGTCAATACACAATACCTTCCATAGCTGCCAACATGTTCCATTTTTGTGAATCAGCTGTAGGCAACTGTGGTGCCAACATCCATGGATTTTAGGCAATACAAAATATATAGATATTAATGATCAAAACGCTTGATTATTCGGACCCACTCTGGGCAAAGCGAAAAATATTGTAGCCAGTGCTTTGACCTCTATTGACGGGTCTTCTAAAGGGCTATGAACTAAATGAGACAAAACAAAAAATCCAGCTAGCAAGTCAATCACGTGAGAAAGCCTAAAGGTGGACCGCTGTCAGAAGAAGAAGATAAAGCAGAATAAGAAGAAGAAGAAAGAGCAGAAGCAGTGGCAAAAAGGGAAGCAGTGGGAAAAAAGAAGAGACAGCAGAAGAAACAGAAACACAGACCAGATGAGAAGAAAAGACAATAATACCCTCACCACACACAACGGCGTCATGACTCCTTTGCTACACACAACTGGGTACAATCACACATAAATACCTAAATGGGTTGAACTTGGTGTCAGTGGTGGTTTTTGGTGTTCTTCGGCAGAACACTGTCTCATATCGGAGTCAATTTAAACTTCCCGACACCCTGGTTGAGTGAAGGGCTGCTCATCCTGATTTCGATCGTCTCCCTCACCACTGTTTTCTACAGCTAGTGTAGTTGCCTGGGAGGGGTCGAAATCTTGTCGGCACCTGAGCCAGTGCTCGGCTAGTGGGGAAGTGTCGCCACGCCCATACTTGAGAGCCGTCACATGTTCCTTCAGGCGGACACTTTTTGGTTGGCCTGTTTCTCCAATATAGGAGGCGCCGCACTGGCAGGAAGTTTTGTATATAATTCCCTTACAGTTTTGTGTCGGAATTCAGTCCTTGGGCCGCGAAAGTAAGCTCCTCAGTATGGGTTTTTGAGCCGTGGGCAACACGTATGTTGTGCTTAGCCAGCGTGTAACTTACACACATTTGCCTCCATAAAGCAAACAAATGGGTTAGGTTTGGTTAGGTTAGGTTAGTAATAATATTCCTGGGATGATCCTTTTTTTAACAATTCATGAGCTTTTGGAGCTCTTAGCAGCTCCATCATCAGATGGTATATTGAATATATAGATATATCATCATCAGTCAATATCAATATCAATATACCATCATCAGATGGTATATTGAATATACCATCTGACGACAGAGCCACTAAGAGCTGCGAAAGCTCATGAATTGTTTTTAAAAGAGTCATCCCAGAAATATTGTATCATTCTTAAAACCTTTTAATATGCCTCTGAAAGATTTAGGTTATGTTAGTTTATGTTTTCTGAGTTGGAAAATTGTTCAACAATATAAAAAATGAAATTGTGTGTTCTTCAAAAGCAACTGATGTTAGGTTAGGTCAGGTAGGGTTATATTTCTCTAATTTCAAAAATTTTCAGAAAATATATGCTTAAAATTTGGCATAATCTTATTTTTTGGTTTTTTCCCAGAATGAAAGTTAGGTTATGCTGCTTTTTTATTTTTAACCACTTCTCTTTATGCTATGTTACCTAACTCAATGCACCATTTTGATGTTATTTTGCCCACAACAGGAAAAGTAAGCATTTGCACAGAAAATGAGTGGTCTCATCATCATAAGTCACATTCATAAACATTACATCAAAATGATAAATTCCAAGAATTCATAAAACACCTCAATGCACAAATGTACCAAAGAGGTTAGGTAATGTTAGGCTTTGTCATTTTTATATTTGATATTTTAAGCAAACAAATCTGAAAGAGGCTGTGCTGTGTTAGGTCAAGTTTGTATTAAATCTTGCATTACTATTTTTTACATAATACCTTGCTCACAACTGGTATTTGTCATTATTTTTCTGGCCAACTGAAAAGTAAGCATTTCCAATTGAAATTTTCTTCTTGATGAATGACTACTTATTAAAACATGAATAATTTTACTTGAAGTGCATACAACTTGAAAGAAGTCATTTCTCCAGAATTGAATGTCGAATTCATTTGAATTACCTGAGAGAACAACAAAAAAAAACATTCTGGCTAAAAATTGGATGGCTACTTATGCATCTCTACAAAAACTGTATGTCATTTTTCCCATGCCTGCCATGCACCATCTCAAGATCCACAATGAAGAACTTTCAATCAAGGTCCCAGAACACTGAAATATTTGGTAATCATAATAATGAGCTTTTTCCATACTGACAAGACATGATTTAAAAGAAATATTGCACATCATCTACCTGCATTATTGCCACAAGCCATGGTATAGCTTAATACAACATAGTACAGGTAACATAGATACATGGCATAGCTGTGGTACTCCTCTATGTGCCTATCTACACAAGTAGATAGGTAGGTAGGTAGGGGAAGAGGGGGTATCTGAACACATTCGATTTCCTGAATACCTACCTTTGGACGTCTCCCATGTTACGTGCATGTAAATAACAAAAAGATGGTGGAATTCATACACAATGGAACTTTCTCTACTAAAATATGAAGGTCTGATTACATAGGTCTACTGATTATTTGTGTATGGGGCTAGTGTAGCCCACAGGCACTGTTTTTAGGCTTCCAAGAGCAGTTGGCTTAAAAAAACCATGAGGAAGTGACCTTTCATATTTTTTTCACTTACATCAGTATTTTTTAGTGGCTACTAATTGCTTGTACCACAGCAGCTTCAGTGAAGTAATCCTGCACAATAATATTTTCATGTTCAGAATATGGCACACCACTACAACAAAATAAGGTAAATATCAAGATCATGGTAAAATGTGATTTTTTGGATTTTTTTTGTAATTGTATGCTTTCTGACATGATGAAGATGATGCAGTCACTCATTTTCACAGCAAATGATTACTTTTAAGTCATATACCCTAGGGGTAAATATCAAGATCAAGGTAAAATGTGATTTTTTTTTGTTGTTGTAACGGTGTGCTTTCTGACATGATGAAGATGATGCGGTCACTCATTTTCAGCATAATATATAAAATGTATCATAGCATAATATAATCTAATCTAACCTAACCTAGCCTAACATAACCTAACCTAGCCTAACATAACATAACATAACATAACATAACATAACAAAACATAACCTAACCTAACCTAACCGGAAAACCAGTATACGCAATATGCTATATTTGTAGTGAAGATTTTGCTGGTGTATTTCTTTGCCAACTGAAAAGTAATCATTTGCAGAGAAAATGAGTAGTCGCATCATCATTTCCACGTTCAAATACCCCATATGAAAATAAGAAAATCCAGTCACATTTTACCTTGATCTTGATATATACCCAAAATAATTATATATTTTATAGCTGCTCTTTGCGCAAGCTGTTAGAGGATTTTCATTGAAAGGAACTGTTTGAATATGGATAGTTTGTTCATTTTTGCATTCAGTAAACGCAGTACAATTACTGGTTTGACCATACAGAAGCAGCAGTAGAGCTATTTGTTGCATGTCTTAGGTGTTCAGAGCACCCCCCTCCCATCCCTCTTCCCCTACCTACCTATCTCTTTTGCTGTTGATAACGATCAGCCTTAGCAACCGGTAAATGTATCTACCTTTCTGCAGTAGGTTACCGGCTGGACTTCAAGAAATGAATGTACCAGTTATTTACACTTCAAATGCACAGTATTGCATATGTGGTCATGCAACTGAGCACTACCGGAACCCAATTAGAGCTGGCAGCAGCAACCAAGAATTTGAGCACATGTGGTACGGAATTTGTACAACCATCTAAGGAATGCGGAAAACGCCGCTGCTACATGTATGGCGCTTCTAATACAAAATATTGAATAATCGCACGTTCGTCAAATTAGCAATAGATTCATATTCACCTTGAGTTTGATATTCCCCGGATATCGAAGAATGGCAGCCTATTCAGATTCCCTTGAAAATTGGTACATTGGTAGTACTAGATGCACTGATCACCATCAGCATAAAAACTGGGAGGGGTGTTCATAAACATATGAGTTATTAAATGTATAATTTCAGGGTCATTGAGTCCGACTCTGCAGATTCCTTTCAAAATTTGGACACGGGTATTACTTTGTGCACTGATTATCATGAGCGTAAAAGCTAAACGTTCGTCAAATTAGCGACACATTCATATTGATATTGAGTGTGATATTCGCCGGTTTGGCTGACTCTTCCGATTTCCTTGAAAATGGGAGACATTGCGGAGTTTCTGCCACCAGATGGCAGTCCAGGAGAGTATGACACGAAAGGCAGCAAACTATGGCCCGCTAACGCTGGGAGAGTGTGTTGAAGGGTTGTTGATGCCGGTTTTTAATAGTTCGCACGTAATATGTCAATAACCATTTTATGGGATGGATATTTGCTGTGTCCCTACCTTACGATAGCTCAGTTGGTAGAGCGTCGGACTCTTGATTGCAAGATTGTGGGTTCGAATCTCACAACCGACGGCGTTTACCGAGTCCACCCGCGACCAATCGGCGTGAGAGGTTGGCGACGCTATATGACCTAGCGGTTGAATGCGTCGTAAAAGAACCCAAGGTTCTTCTTCTTTTGCACTGATCATGAGCATAACTGCTAAGAAGGGCGTTCATAAACAGCTGAGTTATTCAAGGTCAAATGTCATGGTCATTGAGGTCGGACTCTTCAGATTCCCTTCAAAATTTATCCACTGGTAGTACTTGATGCACTGGTCATTATGAGCATAAAAGCTAAGGGGGAGGCGTTCATAAACAGCTGAGATATTCAATGTCAAATGTCGTGGTCATTGTGGTTGGACTCTTCAGATTCCCTTAACAATTGATCCACGGGTAGTACTCAATGCACTGATCATCATGAGCATAAAAGCTAATAGGGGCGTTCATAAACAGCTAGATTATTGGGGTCAAAACTTATCCCGGTGCGAATATGCAGCACTTATAAATATGCACGAAACGAATATCAATCTGCACTTTAAGCTAGATTGATATTCGATTCTTAGCAGTGGAACGTCGTGAAAACGAGCATACTGGTAGAGCTCGATACCCTGATTATCATGAACACGATCAAGAAGCCGGATTGCAAAATACTACGGAGATATGCGCGGTCAAAGGTCAAAGGTCATCGAGATCGGACTCCTCGAATGATTTTCTTCAAAATTGGTACACCGGTAGTACTCGATGCACTGAACATCATGATCATAAAAGCTAAGAAGGGCGTTCATAAAGAGCTGAGATATTCAAGGTCAAATGTCAGAGTCCCTGAGGTCGTACTTTTCAGATTCCCTTCAAAATTATTCCACATGTAGCACTCGATGCACTGATCATTATGAGTAGATAAGCTACGAGGGGCGTTCATAAACAGCTGAGATATTCAAGGCCAAAAGGTCGTGGTCATTTTTGTCGGACTACTCAGAATTCCTTTAAATTTGACACACTTGTCCATGATGCACCTACGATCATGAGCACAAAAGCTACGAGGGGCGCTCATAAACAGCCAGATTAGTTGCAAAGGGTGCAGCTTTTGTTAGGGTGCAGTAAATTATATATAAGCACAAACCGAATATCAATAGATTGATATTCGATTCTTACAGGTGAACAGCGTAAAATTCAAGTCATGTGTTGTTTCCTATGTCAAACTTCGCCGGTGCTTGGATGATTTGAAAGAACATGCAGCTCAAACATAATTTGGGAGCATGGGTCCCCTGGTACTGCCATGAATAGTTGCTGGTCCAGTAGGTGTGCCGAGTCCCGCCCTTTCCGAATGGCTGAGATAATCTTCTCTATCTCTCCCTCCCTCCGTCGATTGAAATGTGTCATTGGGAGTCCAAACTTTTTCCATGTGGCCTTTTTCCTTCGCGCTTCTTCAGGCAGCTTGTCACCTCTGCATTCCGCCATTTTAGACAGCTATCTTCGGCCTCACGCTATTTTGAACAACTGTCTTCCGCTTCGCGCTGTCTCGCTTGATAGTATATTGTATAGGTAAATTTCGTAACCATACGCTACATGCATGCTCCGGTCGCTTTGCTCCCGAGTAGATTACTACCCTGCGTGAGGCATGACTATTTCGCGCCTGTGAAACGAGTGTTCATGTCCGGGAAAATCCATAAACAAGAACAAAAAGCACAGCGAAACACATTTAGGTGTATGAAGAATGTTGAATCAATAAGTACCAAAAGGATACCGTCGGAACGCACCAATCGCACGAGTTTTGTTTCGGATGACTTGCACCACTGTTATTTTCAAGCGAAAGATAACAGCAATACTTCTAAGCCCTTGACAGAGGGGAATTTCCCCCCTCCACTCCTCCCTGGGCGAACGCTCTCCACACTCCCCCCTCGCCCCGCCGACGAGTGGATGCCCCGTCACGCGCACCGGCCCCGGGGGGTAACCTGTCCGGGGTAGACAACCCTCCACCAGCGTCCCTGGCCGACTCTTCCCAGGCGCCGGTGCCGCGTGTAGGCGCGCATGATGAGAAACGTGTGTTGCCCTGGACAGGATCATCCCCGGAGAGTGGGTCGCAGAGGTCGCGGCCGCGGACATCCTCGTTGGGGCTGGTTCCTGGGGAGTATGCCCGGCCTACGAAGGCTCGAGTCGGCAACCAATTTTAGTGTTGAACACTCCAGTCAACTCTAGTCGGCGACTTCGCCTTTTTAAGCTGTTTTACTACCCTTAACTAGCATCTTAATGCCTATGATTTTACAATGGAACTGTATAGGAGTTCGCACAAACATGGCCGACCTCGAGACAGCTTTAAACCAGCACTGCCCGATGGTCGTATGTCTCCAAGAGACAAAGTTACCACCACATTCCTCTCTGCGCCTGAAAAATTACTCGGTTATTACAACAACAACAACAAAAACAGGGCATCAGAGACAATTGCACACGGGGGTGTGCTTTTAGCTGTTCACCATAACATTCCTTACCAGGAGGTAGCGCTGGACACCTCTCTCCAAGCAGCTGCTGCAGCCGTCATCTTCCGTCGGCACACGATAACAATATGTTCCATCTATCTTCCCCCTGGGCAGCTCCTGCCGTCCACTGGCGGATCCAGGGGGGGGGGCATTCCGGCCATGCCCCCCCCAAGCGCTTCAAAGGGGGGCCATAGTGTCTTTTGCCCTCCCCCCCCAACCAACAAAAGTAAACTAAATTAAAATGCAGTAACCCTTGCTGAGGTTAAAAAATAGCGTTCCGGGTGAATTAATCTCCAATTTTAAAGGTATTTTGTTATAATTGTTTGGAAGCACAATATGGTAGCATAGTAGATTCTGACACATCGAGGGTTCTATGCTGTTGAAATTCTGCTTACAGCAAGAGATGACGAAATCAGCAGTTTCATTATTCCTTCGTCAGATAGGTTCATGAAGTTTGTTTAGCCAGTAACGGGCAAGCGGACCCAGTGAGCCAGATTTCGAAAGCGGAATTTGAACAGGATATTTTGTGCGAGTGACCAGTTGAGCCCAGTTGAGCAACATGTTTCGTATGTTGGTGTTGGGGCAAGGTCATATAGCCATATAGGTGTTGGGGTTGCTAAGATTAAGAGACAGGCTACATTGACTGATTTTTTCAAGAAGAATAGCAAGAGGAGGTATGTATTTATATCCTGAATAAGAGATAACTGGTGGGTTTGCATGTAGGGGAGATTCGGGTGGTAGGACCGGGCTATCAAAGTTTAAGGGTATTATTGCAGTTTAAGGTATCTACGAGACAAGTTTTACACATACCCTCATGCACTGGCGGATCCAGGGAGGGGCCATTCCGGCCATGGCCACCGCCCCGAAGCGCTTAAAAGGGGGGCCATAGTGTGTTTTGGCCCCCCGAAACCAACAGAAGTCAACTAAATTAAAATGCAGTAACCTTTGCCGAGGTTAAAAAATAGCGTCTGGATGAAAGAATCTCCAATTTTAAAGGAATTTTATATATAATTGTTTGGAAGCCAGTATAGTAGCATAATATATTCTGACACACATCGAGGGTTCCATGCTGATCAAGTTCTGCTTACAGCAAGAGTTGACAAAATCGGATCCGCCAGTGTCCACGTGCACGAACGTTGACGTGGTACAAGACGTTGAACGTGAACGTGAACGTTTTGGTTAACAAGAACAAAAATCCGGTAACATAGAAACGGTGGAGGTAGGCTGGGGCCCCTACACAGGAAATTATGTTGTCAATTATTATTTTACTTTTTATTTTATTTTAATTTTAATTATTATTTTTAAAATGTGCCCCTTTGCCAAATAGTGGTCGAAATCCGGTGGTTTTAACCAAAAATAGTGGGAGAATGGGCATCCTCAAAATCCGTTCGACCCCTCCCCTGATGCAATTCCTAGGTACGCCACTGGGGGAGGGGGGGGGGGGGGCTGACGCCGAAAACCGAAAGTTGCCCCCCCAAACCGGTGGGCTAGATCCGCCAGTGCTGCCATCTGTTGAGCTCAGACGCCTGATGTCCCAACTGGTCCAGCCTGTCTTGATCCTCGGCGACTTCAACGCTCACCACGTCGCATGGGGATGTGCATCCATAAATTCTCGCGGCCGAGCTGTGGAGAGTTTTATTCTGGACGAAGCCCTCTGCCTTTTAAACATAGGTTCAGCTACCCACTGCACGCTTCCATCTGGTTTTACCCTGGGTACTAATACTAAAGTTTTACCTCCGCGATATACCTGCGTCTTACAAGCCCTTCTCTGGCGCACTGTATGACCTGGTCGGCTTCTGATGACGCACTTGGTAGCGACCATTTTCCCATCTTTATGCACTACAATGACAGTGTGATGCTTGGCTGCAGGCCTTAACGGTGGAATTTGGGAAAAGCGAACTGGAGGAAATTTGAGCAAACTATGGAGTTCTGCCTATCAAGCAACGCTGAATTATGTGCACCTTCGGTGGAACAATTTACTTATATACTCCTGTACTCGGCCAACTCTTCCATTCCACGAACTTCTGGTGCCCCACGTCGCACTCCAGTTCCGTGGTGGTCAAGAGAATGCTGTGACTCCATACGAGCACGTAAACGAGCTTTTAATAAATTCAGCAACAATAGCAACCAGGTAAACTTAATTGCTTTTCAAAAGGCACGAGTCTTAGCGCGCCGTACTATACGGGCATCAAAGAGGAGGTCGTGGAGGTAGTCCGTATTTACCATTAACAGATTTACCCCAACGACCCATGTATGGTCTCGTATAAAGCGTATTGCTGGCCAATATAACGCGGTTCGTCTCCCCGTACTACACATATCTGGTGTTGTCGTGACCCACCCCACTGAGGTCGATGTGGAAATATGGCCTATTTCCAGCAGCCCTAGCAGCCCGTAGTGGACATGGGAACTACTGCCAACAATTGTTTCCCCAGAAAGTCAAATTGGAAGCAAAGCCAATTGATTTATCCACACCTGACCATCTATGTTATAACGAACCTTTCAGTATTCATGAGTTGCGTTCTGCTACCAGAAGCCAATAGAGTGTTACAGAGGGACCTGACGGAATGCACGATGATATCTTTAAACACCTGCCTTTACGAGTCCATGAAGCACTTTTGGATACATAAACACAACATGGGAGGGAAGCTACTTTCCGGATTCTTGGTGGGACACCATAGTGGTCCCTATACTCAAACCAAGAAAGAGCAATTAAGACCCATTGCACTACCAACCGATTCCCTTGACCGCGTGTCTCTGTAAGCTCCTACAAAAAATGGTGAACGTTCGACTCACCCTGTTTCTGGAAAAACAGGACTTTTTAGCAAAGCACAGTGTGGATTTAGGAAGCACCGCTGTACAACTGATCATCTTTTAACACTTGACACCGCCATTCGCGTCGCTTTTATGCGCAGACAACATTTTGGGGATATTTTCTTCGATATAAAGCAGCCTATGACTCCACTTAGCCACACTGAATCTCGTTAAAGGCTAAGAAATGTGAAATCCGCGGGAACTTGGGAATTTGTATCCAACAATTTCTGAAAGATCGGTTCTTCCGCATCCGAGTGGGACACGAGCTTTCCGAGCGATTCCGCCAAGCCAATGGAGTTCCGCAGGGCAGTGTTTTAAGTGTTGCCCTGTTTGCTATCATCATAAATGATATTGGGGAAGCACTACCGCAAAGCATCGGACGTTCGCTATTTGTCGATGACTTCGTGATGTGGTCATCTGGGTCCAACACACCATCGCTAACAAGACGTTTGCAGCTCGCGGTAAGCCACCTCCAAAGATGGTGTATAAAAACGGACTCCGCTTTTCCACAAACAAAACGGTTGCAGCGCACTTTTGCCGCAGGCGGTGCTCTTAAACCCTAAACACGGAGTTGTACGGCACGTCTATCCCTCTTCAGCCAACCGCGAAGTTCCTTGGGGTGCAATTCGATAACCGGTTAACGTACAAACAACATTTTAAAACATTGAGAGATAAATGTTTTAAGTTCATTGAACCTATTGAAGTGCATATCATGAACCTCCTATGGTTCTGACCGAAAGACATTAATGATGCTTTATCGGTCACTCATCCGATCTAAGTTGGACTATGCATGCTATGTGTATGATCGTACCTCCAAAAACAATAAGCGTACTGTCGATGCGGTGCAGCATGCGGCTATGCGGACCGCCACCGGGGCGTTTAGAACCACGCCGGTTGCTAGCCTGCTCGCAGAGTCGAAAGAACCTCCCCTGGCGTTGGGACGCGAAATGCTTGGCCTACGGTATGCATGCAGATTACGGCAGTTCTCCACCCACCCCACCTACGATGCAGTGTTCTCGCGAAATACCTTAGCACTTATTCGCAGTGGCAGAAATCTGACAGCTTTGCCGTTCTGTGTTAGAATTCGTGCTCTCTTCGAGGAGAGTGGTGTCCATCGGGTCATGCGTATGCAGAAACCAGCCGTACCGCCCTGGAATCTAGTCTCCCCTATAGTTGACCTATCGCTCACAGCGATGCGCAAGGATGGTGTAACATCTGAGCTCTTCCGCATACAAACACTGGAGCACTTAGGCACATATCAGGGATATACACATATATTGACTGACGGGTCCAAGAACAGTACCGGAGCGGGATGTGCTTTTGTGTGTGGTACTTCTGCTCGACTTTTTTGTACCCTACCTATGTATGCTTCCGTGTATACCTGCGAGCTGATCGCAATAATTAAAGCACTTTCTTTCATCGAGGTGTCCCAAGATGTTTCATATGTCATACTATCTTACTCTCTTAGCAGTCTTTTGGCACTTACCGCATTTTACCCTACCGACACTCTACTGATTGGCATTCTGACACGTCTCCCTACTCTGGAACGAGACGGAAAAAGCGTCTGTTTGTGCTGGGTTCCGAGCCATGTCGGAAGTTGTGGAAATGAGCGAGCCGATTCCGCAGCGAAATGGGCAGCTCAGAGACCCCCAACACGCGTTCTCCCACTTCCCGCCAGGGATCACATCTCTGGAATCATATCGCATATGAATGCTAAGTGGCAGGGGGTTGGAACGCACAGTCGAACAATAAGCTGCATTCAATAAAACCACACCTTGGTTACTGGTCATCATGCTATCTCAGATCCAGGAATGACGAGATGTATCTATGTAGATTGCGAATTGCGGCCCAAATGCCCTTGCTGTCTGGAAGTTCTTACGGTGCGACACGTGCTCTTCTTGTGCAAACACTTTTCAAGAGAGCGAAGGTTGTTTTTCGGAAATAGGATCGGGCATTTAACATATCGCGACATTCTAGCAGATGACTCGGAAATCATTCATTCTGGCAATATATTCAGGTACCTAAGAGCGATAGGATTTCATTCCATATACTCACCTCAGTAACACGATAGGACTTTAGCATGCTAAATGAACGTTATGGGTGCTAAATGATCACAATTGTTGGTCGAGGCGCCCTAAAACCCAAATAACTAACTGAACCCTTGACAGAAGGTACAATTTTCGTACCTCCCCATGAGTAGAACCAAATGAAACTATTCCTGGAAAATCACTTGCCACTGTAGTATCGTAAATTCGCGGATCATAGGAAGCACTCGGACTGAAATGAACTTGAATCGCAACAATCAACAGCTCCAATCAAGACACCGGGCGTTACTACCGTCTTGCCACACCTTCCGCCTCCAAACGTATATGCATATAATATGTATATATATGTATATATATATATATATATATATATATATATATATATATATATATATAATAATTGGAACATTTCGGAAGCGGGTTTTCACGGATACATACATTGTTAAAGACGACAGAGTTGTCTACGTTTATCTTCTTTTTATGCACATTTTCCTGTCCTGAAAATGTTCAGGACTTTCCGGATTATTGGCGGTACACCATATTGGTCCCTATGCTCAAACCAAGAAGGAGCGGTTAAGATCCATTGCACTACCGACCGATTGCTTTGGCCTCGTGTTTCTGTAAGCTCCTAGAAATTATGGTGAATGTTCGACTCACCTGGTTTCTGGAAGAACAATATTTTTTTTACCAACGCACGGTGTGGATTTAGGAAGCACCGCTGTACAACTGATCATCTTTTAACACTTGACACTAGTGGTGTCAATCGGTTACCAAACCGATCGGATACCGAAAAATTACCGATACCGATTCGGTAATCGGTCGGACAAACATTAATTTTTCGGACACATTTCGGTAATGCTACTAATGCTGCGATGGACTTAATTTCATGGACTTAGTGGCATCATAGTTTGTTTGCCCGACTGTAAATTGCCTTAGTAGCTTGTGAGTAGTAACTCGTCAAGCTCCAATTAAAAAAAAAAATGTGCATACCAGTGACGTTAAACCAGTCGGCCAATACCAAGGGGCGCCGAGCACTGACGTTGCCCGTGAACAAGGTGCACGTGTGTTTTGTTTTTACTAGTGCCCCACTGCCCAGAGACTCAAATGACACGATTGTCGTATTGTTTCGGACCGAGAAGAGCCGTCAGCCGCTGCAGTCTGCCTTATGTTTCTATAGCCTTTGGTCCGTCAAAGAAGGCACGGTCTTTAATCTTTTCATCATCACATTGATTGTATGAGAATTTGGTATGGCAGCATCAGATTTCGTAGGCAGAGGTGACATCAAGCTCATCGAGCGACTCATAAACTCAGGGAGTGAGCGAATATCATACGTGGCAAGGGTGTCAGGACCAGCAAGCGGTAATGATCTATGGCGGAGATTTGTCAGAGTTCGGCTAGATGGTGCGATCTGTCAGGTCGTGAAATGCAAAGAGTGTCCGACGGTCATCACTCATCGCACAGGGACGTCCTACGACCATTCCTCTGGGCGATGTTCGGGCTCGTCAGGCCTGAAGCGACACAGCTGTCCTAAGAGGAGCAGCCAAACCCCCATAACGGCTCTTCTCAAGAAAGAAATTCCGGAGGGAGCGATACGATCCGAGAACAAGTTGGTCGCAACAGCTCTAAGTGACGTCTTCGCGGAAGACCTCCGGCCGTTCAACTTCGCCGAAGGTTCCGGTTTCAAGAAGGCTGCCCAAACCTTCATCAACCTGGGAGCCAAATACGGCCGAACCGAAGCCGATCAGGTCCTGCCCGGAAGAAACACCATCGCCAAGGAAACGGAAGCACGGGCGAACATGGTGCGCGCCCGACTGAAGGAGGAGCTGTCATCACAGCCGCATCTGACAGCGAGCACGGATCTCTGGACGGACGAGAAGACATCCACGTCATACAATACGATCAACATCAGCTATATCAACGATAAATGGGAGCTGAAATCCAGGGTGGTCGGCACGGAGCCGCTGACGGAGAGACACACGGTTGTAAACCTGTTTTCTGCCATGCGCCAAAACCTCGAGGCTGTGGGCTGCTGGCAGAGCAATGGTGCCAATATCAAGTATGTGACGGACAACGCGGCAAATAACAAGGTGGCCTTCAAGGACAGAGGGCGGTGATGGCAAAGCTGTTTTTGCCACAACATGAATCTCGTGATGCAGGACGCTCTGAAAGATACGCCAGATGTATCGGCCATGTTGGATGCGGGTAAGAAACTGGTCAGATTTGCCAAGAAGAGCAACGTCAACACCATCATCAAGTCGTCTGACCCGAACGGCCGCGGGCTGAAGGCCTCCATTCAAACAAGGTGGAACTCCGAATTCACAATGCTGGAGTCCATCTGTCACGCACACACGGCCCTGACCACCATGGTCGGTGTGGCGGAAAGAGAGGAGGTCGCCAGGTGCATGGACCTGGATAAGGCGGACCTGGAGGGGGTAGTCGGCGTGCTAAGGTTCTTCAACGACGCGAGCAAGCAGCTGTCAGCCTCTCAGCAGCCTACCACCTTCTTGGTGCCCCTGGTCCTGGAACATGCCAGGCGGCAGCTCCAACCTGCGCCCTCTGACAGGACCATCGTCAGGCACCTGATGGCAAGCCTCCTTCGCGGGATGACCGGCGACAAGTTCGGTGCCAAGGTGTCTGATGATCAGTACCTGGCCATGGCCCTGCACCCCCGGTACAGGCGACTTCAGCAGCTGCCTAATTTCACAGAGGAAAGGAAGAGCGGCATCCAAGAGCTGATGAAAGCTGAGGCCATCGCTCTTTGCTTGCAGAGCGCGAATGGACCGGCAGAGGTAGCTGTGGCTAGTGCTACTGAACGCACAGCTTCAACATCCACTGCCTCACCCGCCACAGCCTTCAGCCTGGAGCTGGAGCCAATGTCGGAGGATGAGGTGGACGAACCAGAGGCGATCGGAAGGGACGGACAGCCAGAGGCGCGAGCCCGTGCAGCCGTAGAGCGTGAGTTGGCCGCTTACTTCATGGATAAGGCCGGAAAAGATGTAAAATCTGGCTCGGATCTTCTGGGCTACTCGAAGAGCAACGAGGAGCGATTGCCTTACCTGGCAGCGCTGGCACGGAAGGTCCACTCGACCCCGGCAAGCAGTGCGAAGGCTGAGCGGACATTCTCTGAAGCCGGTCGGATCGTTGAGAAACGACGGACCCGGCTGCTGTCAAGCAGGGTGGATGACCTGCTGCTCATCCGAGATAACAAGGACCTGCTGGCCAAGTAGATGGTAGTTGTGAGCCAACATTGCGTCATTAAATCATGCATGAAGTGAACACGTCTTTCAGAAATACGTTGTATCGTTTGCGGTTAACAGTCCACCGGCTACGAAGCAGATGTTTGCTAGTCAAGGTTTTCGTATTAGTTGCCAGATCAACACAGCTAGGAAAGTTATGAATAGACAAGTTATGGCTATAGATGGCTGATGCCTTCTAGTCCTGCTGGCTGTGTGTCTTCAGGAAATATGTCCCTTTCGTTAGCGATGCTCGCTTTGCAGTTTGCTTCAGCCCAGAGTCAGTCACGGTCTCCCGAATGTCCAGCAGACCATATATTGTGCAAGGAAGTGTATTTCTTGAAATAAAGACAGAGTGCTTATGCTTTTTTTCTGAATTGAGCAGTGGCGCGGACGCTTTTTTCTGGTTGGGACGGGAGCAAGAGGCGAATAGGGGGGCTAACTGCCGCCCCCTGACCCTCCTGTTCCTCCGCCTATGTTGAGGAGTCAAGCCTCATGCTGCCGGGTGTTTAGCGAAAGATCAAAGTAATAACATGTAGCTTGCAGTGATAAAAACGTATTATTTTGCCGTTTACTAATCATTACCATTCGAAGTTGAAAGTGTAACCGTTCAGTTTGAGGAAACGAAAATGTATTCATCTAGAAGGCTAAAAATGCCACATCTGAGCGAGTACTTAGAAAGCAGAGCAAACCACCCACATACCTAGTTCCGGCCCGGTACATGCTTTGGACATGATCAGGTCTTGATTTTCAGATGAAATATTTTAAATGTGTTTTTTAATATATTTTTTTTAACAAAAAACATTCAAAATATTGTTCAATTTCCTGTAAATGATACTCGTATGATAATTAATTATTTGCTTTCCCAAATATTGGTGTTTTTCACAATCGGTAATTTTGCGGACAATTTTGGTCTTATAATCCGATCGGTAATATTTCGGTCACCACGGTTATATGCAAATCGGTATCGGTTCAGTAATGATTTTGGAAATTCCGAAATATGACACCACTACTTGACACCGCCATTCGCGACCCTTTTAAGCGCAGACAACATTTGGGGCTATTTTCTTCGATATGGAAGCAGTCTATGACTCCACTTCGCGACACTGAAACTTGTTAAAGGCTAAGAATTGTGGAATCCGCGTGAAATTGGGAATTTTTTTCCAAACAATTTCTGAAAGATCTCCTCTTCCGCGTCCGAGTGGGACACGGGCTTTCCGAGCGATTCTTCCAAGTGAATGGAGTTCCGCATGGCAGTGTTTTAAGTGCTGCCCTGTTTGCTATTATCATAAATGATTTTGGGGATGCACTGCCGGAAAGCATCAGACGTTCGCTATTTGTCGATGACTTCGCGATATGGTCATCTGGCTCCAACAGACCATCGCTAACAAGACATTTGCAGCTCGCGGTAAACCATCTCCAAAGATGGTGTATAAAAACGGACTATGTAATATATATATATATATATATATATATATATATATATATATATATATATATATATATATATATATGCATATATACGTATACGCTGGGAGGCGAAAGGTGTGGCAAGATGGGCGTGACGCCCAGTGGCTTGGTTGGTGCTGTTGGTTGTTGTGATTCAGGTTCATTTCAGTCAGAGTGCTTCCTATGATCGGCGAATTTACGTTATTACAGTGGCAAATGGTTATCTAGGAATAGTTCCATTTCGTTCCACTCATAGGTAGGTACGAAAATTTTACTTTTTGTCCAGGGTTTAGAAGCATCGGTGCGATCTTTCGCTTCGTACTAACATTGTGCAAGTCATCCGAAACGAAGCTCGCGTGACTGGTGCGTTGCGACGGTATCCCCTTGGTACTTTTTGGTGCAATATTCTTCATACGCTTAAATGTGTTTTGCTGTGCTTTTCGTTCTTATTTCTGCACTTTCCCCTACATGGACACTCGTTTCACAGGCACAAAATAGTTATGCCTTACGCAGGGTAGTAATCTACTTGGGAGCAAAGCGACTCGAGCATACATGTAAAGTGTGGTTACCAACTTTAACCCATACAATATTTTACCCGTCGAGACAGCGCGAAGTGGAAGCCCGTTGTTCAAAATAGCGCGAGGCTGAAGATAGCTGTCTAAAATGGCGGAATGCCGAGGTGGCAGGCTGCCTGAAATAGTACGAAGGAAAAAGGCCACACGGAAATAGTTTCGACTCCCAATGACACATTTCAATCGACGGAGAGAGGGAGAGATAGAGAATATTATCGCAGCCATCGTCATTCGAAAAGGCGGGATCAGCACGCCTACTGGACTGGCCACCATCCATGGCGGCACCAGGGGACCCATGAACCCAAATTATTTTTTAGCTGAATGTTCTTTCAAATCATCCAAGCACCGTCGAAGCTTGACATAGGACACGACATATGACTTGAATTTTCACGATGTTCGCCTGTAAGAATCGAATATCAATCTATTGATATTCGGTTTGTGCATATGTACAATCGCGGCACATTAACCCTGGGAGAAAATTCGGCCCAACTAATCCGGCTGTTTATGAACGCCCCTCGTACCTTTTGTGCTCATAATCGTCGGTGCATCCTGGACTACAAGTGACCAAATTTCAAGGAATTTTGAGGAGTCCGACCACAATGTCCACGACATTTGACCTTGAATATCGCAGCTGTTTCTGAACGCCCCTCTTAGCCTTTATGCTCATGATGATCAGTGCATCGAGTACTACACAGGTACACATTTTGAAGAAAATCCGAGGAGTCCAATCTCGATGACCTTTGACCTTGGACCCAGAATATCTCCGTATTGTTTTGTAATACGGCTTCTTGATTGTGTTCATGATAATCAGGGTACCGAGCTCTACCAGTATGCTCGTTTTCACGATGTCTCACCGGTAGAAATCGAATATCAAACTAGCTTGACGTGCAGATTTAAATTAGTTTCGTGCTTATTTATGATTGCTGCATATTTGCACCGGGAGAAGTTTCAACCCGAGTGATCCAGCTGTTTATGAACGCCCATCTTAGCTTTTATGCTCACGATGATCAGTGCATCGAGTACTACCCGTGAATCAATTTTTAATGGATCTGAAGAGCCCGACCACAATGACCACGACCTTTTTTGACCTTGAATATCTGAGCTGTTTATGAACGCCCCTCTTAGCTTTTATGCTCATGATGATCAGTGCTTCGAATTCTACCCGTGCACTAATTTTGAAGGAAATCGGAAGAGTTCGCCCTATATCAATATGAATCTGTCGCTAGTTTGACGAACGTAATAGCTAAGATCAAGGCTATAGAACACCAGGTAGAACGCTCCGCTTCCCAAAAAGGGAGACGCTTGAGAGGATCATCAGTTCTATAAACTTGAGCCGACCAATCAGCGTTTGACGACCTCCGCCGATCGTGGCAATAGTAAAGGCTGTAGGGAAAAAACTTGTGGAAGCTATTATTCATATGTTATTCCATTTTTTTTCTTGCTAATTTTCTACGAAGACATTCTTGCTACTTTAATCTTGATCTTTAATACTACTTTACCACAATGTCACCGTTGACAGGGAAACAAATTTGGTATTTGTGTGAATGTCACCGGTTTCGCCGCACTAAAGACAAAATGTGTTTGTTTACCATTGTCACGACCGACGGAGGTCGTCAAACGCTGATTGGTCGGCTCAAGCGTCCCCCTTTTTGTATTGGACTACAATGCTGGAGCGCACCCCCTGGCTAAGATGGGCATTCATCAACAGCTGAGTATTCAAGGTCAAAATTCGTGGTCATTGAGGTCCGCCTCCTCAGAATTCCTTCAAAATTTGCACACATGCAGTACAGGATGCACTGACGATCATGAGCACAAAAGCTAAGAGGGGCGTTCGTAAAGAGCTGGATTATTTGGGTAAAATCTCCTCCCGGTGTGCATATGCAGCGGTTATAAATATGCACAAAACATATAAAATATCAATCAGCACGTCAAGCTAGATTGATATTCGATTCCTACAGGTGAAACATCGTGAAAACGAGCATACTGGAAGAGCTCGGTGCCCTGATTATCATGAACACAATCAATAAGGTACCTTACAAAAGACCACAGAGATATTCGGGGTCAAATGTCAAAGGTCATCGTGATCGGACTCTTCAGATTTCCTTCAAAATTGGTAAACGGGTAGTACTCGATGTACTGATCACCATGAGCATAAAAGCTAAGAGTGGCGTTCACAAACAGCTGAGTTATTCAAGGTCAAAAGTCAGGGTCATTGAGGTCGGATTCTTCAGAATCTCTGTAGTCAACTTCCAGGAATTAAGATTCAGTGAATGCGACAGAAGAATGTGAAGGAGCGCAAAGACGGTGGCGAAGTGGTGGAACCGCCATCAGGCCGAAGGTGAGTTGGGTACGAGAACAAGGAAACGGTAAGGCCGCAAGCAGACAACCACTCCAGGGGAAGATACCGCAATTGTTGAGGTCAGTATTGAATGTTAACCTGTTTTACTTTGCAAATATTATCACATGACATTTAAATATATGCAATATGCCTATTAACATTACAAGTTCTTCGTAGTTAGCAAATGGTCAGGATTGCGATGCTTATTTGCTTATTGGTGACCTTTCTGCAGTTTGAGCCTTTCCACCGAACCGTGATGTATGGTACTGTTTTTGTAAGATTATGTCTGTTACTAGTATTCCATGAAAACCTTGGGTATTTCGTCTTGTTTTCAGTTACAACAGTGGCGTCCTATTCATGGGTTGAGAAACTGGAATAAAAAAGTTGGATGTGGGCCATCGCCTCAACGGCGTTTTGAAGTAATTCTTTCCAACAATACCCTTAGGCCCCATGCGAAAGCTCAGCAAACTTGGGGTGGGGCTGAAACGATCTCAGTTGAATGGGTACCTTTACCCATGGCCAAATATATATATATATATATATATATATATATATATATATATATAAAAAAAATATTCACGTTGGCATGTTTTGTTGAAGACCACAGCATATCTTGCTTTGATAAGCTTTTTCGTACATCTTTCCAACTCCCGGATTGTTCGTCTCTGCTCTTCATTTAGGTCGTAAAGTATTCGTCCGATATCATTCATTTATTCTTAACGTTTCGGTGTACTTTCACCATTTTCAAAAGATTATTTCGGCATTCATCTCGCTATCACAGTTCACACCAATCTGCAACAAACAAAAAAATGGTCAGAAGTAAATAATTTTAGAGTTAAAGATCACGCTTATTGTTGTCACAAGCGCTTCTGGAAAGAAATGATAATCTGGGTTTGCATTTCGAAAACATACACCACGCACATAGCATACACTGTATAACTGTTCACCGAATGGAATTATTGAACAATTCGAGCGTTATGCATGATCGTGTGTGCACGTTCAGGACAGGTTCTTGTTCCCGGATTAAAATTTCCTCGAGAACTCTAAGACGTCGCTTGTCAGATGTTGCTCTAAGGATTACGGTGTTTCGTGTCAGATCTGTTCGTGTTAGTCGCTCTTGGTGTTCTTGGAGCATGTGCTGCGATGGTGCTCCCTCCTGTAGGTGCATTGTGAGACGGCGAGATAGGGTAATTGTCGTCATACCGATGTAATCTACGCGGTGAAGTCTGCAATCTTCGTGAGGGCATGATACGTTGTAGATTGCATTGGTACGTTGAAGCTGGTTGTTGCTGTTGGTTGGGTTGTTTTTCATTACTAGGCTACCGATGTTCTTGCTCTTGTAATATATGCAGAGTTGTAGCTTGTCAGAATTGTCGGTTGGTTTGACATTTTGCTTTACGATGTGTTGGATGATGCGCTCGTCGACTTTGTATGCTGTCGAGATTTGGTTGCGGTAAAGCAGCTTTACATTGGATGTTTGATTTCTGATAGGTGGCTGCTTCGCCTTGTTGACATAGGCACTGATCACGTTGTCAATTATGGTATTGCTGAAACCGTTGTTGACTAGAATTTGTTTTGATCGTAACAATTCGGCATGGATAGACCGCCAGTCTGAGCAGTAATTGAGGGCCCGTCTCACGAATGCCCTGACGACGCTTAACTTGTAGCGGTCGGGACATTCGCTGTTGGCATTGAGGCATTGACCTACATTGGTTTTCTTCCGATGTACTTCTGTCTTAAGTGTGCCGTCTGTACAATTGATGTCAATATCGAGAAAGCTGATTCGGTTGGAGTTGCTGACTTCGGTGTTAAATTAAGTGCAGACTCGGACTTCAGTGCACTTTGAAGTTGACAAAGGTGTGGTTCGTTTCGCACGTTGACGAATGCGTGCTATGTGCGTGGTGTATGTTTTCGAAATGTAAACCTGGATTAGCATTTCTTACCAGAAGCGCTTGTGACAACAATTAGTGTGATCTTTAACTCTAAAATGGCTTACTTCTGACCATTTTTTATTTTTGTTGCAGATTGGTGTGAACTAAGATAGTGAACTAGATGAATGCCGAAATAATCTTTTGAAAATGGTGAAAGTGCACCGAAACGTTAAGAATAAACGAATGATATTGGGCGAATACTTTACGACCTAAATGGAGAGCAGAGACGAACAATCCGGGAGTTGGAAAGATGTACGAAAAAGCTTATCAAAGCAAGATATGCTGTGGTGTTTAACAAAACATGCCAACGGGAAAATATACTGCCAAAATACCCCAATGTATATATATATGTGTGTGTGTGTGTGCATTATATTATATTATATTATATATATGCCCCGGTAATACCTGCCGAAGACGCATAAGCCAGAGGTCTCTGTGCGTGCCATCACATCAGGGATAGGCAGCGCCCCACATCGTCTAGCGAAGGTGCTTACAAAACCTTTATCGGCCTCTCGAGGAATAATCAGTGAAGTCATGTCAAAAGTTCGGGGGATTTTTTGGAAAGAGTTAAGCAGATATCTGTTGGGGGGAAGAAGATGGCCAGCATGGACGTGAAATCGTTGTTTACAAATGTGCCGATTACCGGGGCAATGGACACAGTCAAACGGGTGCTGGACTTGGCTGATAATGATGCTTTGCCTTGCCGAGAAGAGATTTAATTCAGCTTGTTGGACATTGTGTTAGATTCGGTGCATTTGAGTTCGAGGGTGCATAATTGAGGCAGATAAAGGGTTTATATGTATATATATATATATATATATATATATATATATATATATATATATATATATATATATATATATATATATATATATATATATATATATATATATATATATATATATATATATATATATATATATATATATATATATATATATATATATATATATATATAAAAATATAAATATATATATAATAATATAAATATATATATATATATAAATATATAATATATATAATATATATATATATAATAAATATATATATATATAATATATATATATATATAATATATATACATATATATATATATGCATATATATATATATATATATATATATATATATATATATATATATATATATATATATATATGGGAGAGTTGGTGTATATGCATGGATACACGAATATATGTTTAATAATGCGACAATGCGTGAATATGTGTGTACATATATTTGATGCATGTGTGCGCGTCTGTTTGTGCGCGTCAGTCAGTCTGTTGAGCAATTACGATAGGACGCATTCAATTCTACTGAAATATTGCAACCATTCTCGAGATGGGCTAAAACCGTGTCAGATCGAGTTCCAAGCCGATTTAGTTTTTCCAATGAGGTGTTTTGGGGTTAAGCGTGTGACATTGCTAACATATGAGGAAATGATGACAAAACAGATGAATGCTGTTGAAAATCACAGCGCAAGAGGACGAGATAGCGAATTGAAACACATCATACCTTTGATTCGTGCACCGACTACACACTGATTATGATCGAACTGATGAGAAATATTCAATACCATTGGTATATATGGATATTCATGGTGGTTTTGCTATTTATGAGTTGCATGGTAGTTGACTGCTATGTCGCTGCAGTCAACACAGTACCCCTATGTGTTCAACACCTAACCCTTATGTATGTATCCCTTCCGCATGTACTGAGGTCACAATGCAGCTCCTCACAACCATTCAAGAACATCTTTTTATCTCTTCATAAGCACCTCAAAACCCAAGTACATTGATCAGTCGCCGAGCGACATACTTAGGACGCTTGATAATTTGGTATGTGCATGCGCTGCCTTGGCAGAAATTACGTGAGAAGTTGTGGATACAGAGCATGCATGAATGAAAATATCTGTGCTTGGGCCAGGTAGGTTCATACTGGAAAAATGATGTTGTGAGCAAATCTCCATCACGAGACAGGGGAGCGAACTTGGAGAACGTGACCACGCAAAGTGATTGGACCGGGGAACGGGATCGGGGAACTGGATCGGGGAATGGATTCTGGGAACGATACTGGTGGTCGACGCCGGAGTACTGGACGGGGAACAGTTTAATGGGCTGCGGAACGGGACCGAGGTATGTAAATATGCTCTCATTATTTTCAATTCTCTCCGGTATACGGCCATGGCATAGTGTCCAGCAATCACGTGTGCAATGTTTTCTAGGAGCCCGACCAAGATATGCTTTGATCACATATCGAACCAAATGCTACAGGTGCGTGGGTACATTCAATATGCATAGCTTTGGATATTGGCATCCGTGTTGTATATTACTTAGATATAATATTTATTCACGTAAATTTATGTTTGCAGATGGTGGTCGCTGAGCCATTCATGAGGCTGGCAGACATCGGCCACCGATGTCCACAATACTCAACGTCTAGTATATCCCGAAGAGATGCTGGAACAGGATGCGGTGCAGTGGGAGGCAGTAAAATTCAGCGACGAAAAATCCTTCTCGTCTGATCCAGCAGGGCGGTTCTACGTTAGAACATAATTATAGCTTTCATCATCACAAAGGGCCATTACCACATCACCACAGGGCCGTTAATAATCATCAATTAGAGCACAATATATATATATATATATATATATATATATATATATATATATATATATATATATATATATTTTTTATTTTTATATATATATATATATATATATATATATATATATATATATATATATATATATATATATATATATATATATATATTATATATATATTATATATATATATATATGTATGTATATTAACATATTCTTTTATATGGGTATGACATGCGATTAAATCCCAGGTACTCATTGATCAAATTATAGTACCATACCACCAATTTATTTGCAAGTATTGATCATTTATCTATGCATTCGAAGAGTGCTTCAGAGATCGTGATTTGGGAAATATTAGGCATATGTAAATTCTTGTGAGCTTCATATTATATATAGCATAGCATACCATAGCATAACATAGCATACGAACATGTCGAAAATAACACATTTCATTGGCACACATGAGCACGAATATGGACACGAAAAAACACAAACACAAAGACGAACAAAAGCGTACTTATGGAAACATGCATAGGCACAGGCGCACAGCATCAACACCAACATAAGGACGGACAAGAACACAATTCAATAAATATGAAGAGGCACAGACACACCGCACACAGACACAAACACGGACACAAAGACAATTACTCACGACATACACACGGATACCTGCATGAGCATGGCAAGAAACACCCACCGGGACAAGCTCGGGTAGTCATGGTAACACTGACATACGAACACAAGCACATAAGCAGACACAATCAAGCATGACACACACACACACACGGACACCTGTGTGAATACGGCAAGGGACTCCCACCAGGACAAGCTCGGGTAGGCATGGTAACACTGACATACGAACACAAGCACATAAGCAGACACAATCAAGCATGACACACACACACACGGACACCTGTGTGAATACGGCAAGAGACTCCCGCAAGGACAAGCTCGGGTAGGCATGGTAACACTGACATACGAACACAAGCACATAAGCAGACACACACACACACGGACACATGTGTGAATACGGCAAGGGACTCCCACCAGGACAAGCTCGGGTAGGCATGGTAACACTTTCTACGAACACAGGCACATAAGCAGACACAATCAAGCATGACACACACACACACGGACACCTGTGTGAATACGGCAAGAGACACCCGCAAGGACAAGCTCGGGTATCGCATATAAACGGGCGCACACTCACATGTGCGCCCTTTCCGTATTCACGCTATACGTAGTCAATGGTGCCGCGCTCCTTTCCTACCAACAATTAATCGGCTTCCCCAAGCATATACCGGTTTTCTAATCATAAATGGCGAATAAATAGCATTAATCATATTCCCATGGAGGAGATTCACCACTCCTACGATTTATCGCTTGCCCTGCCTAAACAGCTTACAGCAGATACATGACATTTTCTAACTTTATTTCTGTTCGGACATTTGACATGCTGCATCACAATTTAAAACTAGTGGCAGCAGTTTGTCTGCGTGTAAGATGACTTTATGGCGAACTTTGGAAGGCACCATCGTTTTACTTCGGTGTTTCTGGAGAACACATTAATGCATGCCTTGTAGTGTGGTTGTTGTGGCTCCCGTTATGTCCCTGTCAGTTGAAATGCGTCAAACATGCCTGCATGAACACTCTCAAACATGTATTGCAAAGACAATCAGCCGCGAACCTAAGATTACTAAAAATGCAACGGGCACAGGAACATAGTCCGGGAGATGTCTGAGCTAGAGATGCCTCTTCTTGCAATAAAGTTGCCATATGTGAAAAGTTTTCTGAGGTACTCAAAGGCTTGAAACGTACACGATAACATTCATGTTTACGTTGAAAAATGTGTGATGGACCAGTGGAGCTCCAGCCATAGTCAACGGGGAATCAGATAGCAGCGAACGTTTTCTATTTTGGCTAATCATGCATCATTGTTGTTAACAGGTGTCGACATGGAGTGGGCGACCCAAAAGTCTGAACGATAGAGGACATAATCTCAAGGTTTCTCTTTCAGGACAAAATTACGGGTCTATGATAGTTGTCTGTGACAGTTGAAACGCTTATAAAAAAATCCGGGAATGGACTTGTTTGACGCCTTTTATCCTGCCCAGAAAGATCATAATACACTAATGCATATAACGTTCACGAAAACTACATAGAAGGTTATTTTTGTCGTCATCTACGAGCGTGCACAAGGGCCAAATGTAGCCATTTTAAGAATCGAATTACCATTTTTACCACACCTGAACATTCCTGCATTTTTTACAATGCATTATGACTTGAAATGTAAAGCCTCCTTCATGGTCCGTCGAATGAGATTAATCACACGAAAATGAGATACAAATTGTGGTCACAGCTGTGTAGCACAAAGTACTTCAGTCTTATGATGTTTCGACCGACCCCCCATGCTTCCCTTAAAAAATATATCATGATAATTTGTTGCAATGTCGCATTAGGATAAATCAAGTGCAGTTTCTGCAAACGAAATCGGGTTCGTATTTGTAGAGATTTTGATGGGGGCAAAATCACCAATTTTCCCAAATAGAAATGAAGCATGAATAACGGCATAAGGATAGGATTAGCATAACAATAACTGCCTCATGATCTCATATAATTCCTCATGTCCACCATGACCAGGCCTCCTGGGACGCGACACGACTCGCCCTTCACCATCCCAAGACGAGCTTCGGGGCACTTCACTGCCCATATCTGGGCATTGGTGGACGGCCGCGGAAATGGTGCACTACATCGCGTGGAGGGCCGTCACGCAGCGGCCAGATACTGCCGTGCCCTGGAGGAAGTAAGACAGCGAAATGACTGGCAATCATCTTCCATAGCAGGGCATTTGCTAAGATGCGGGTTTACTTATTTTCACGGGTTATTCGTTAAAAAAAAGTTACACAATTTGTCAAACACTAAGTAAATCAACTCATCAGGTGATTATCATTGGCAGGCGAACCATGTCTACTGCAAGGATAATATCCAAAATATGTGTAAGTTATTAACAGCATCATCAGCAACCAGCATCATCATTACTGGGGCTAGATACGACTTTATGCAAGTTGAATAGGTGGTGTGAATATAAACCGTGAACGCACACATGTAAAATCAACAAGGCTTTGGAGCTCCCTACTATGTGCCGTTTCGCACAGGCACACACGTATAGCATGAACGTCATAACACACTTCGAGTTTCGTTTACCTTATTTGCGTCAATATGAGTGCAGTTTGCCTCAGTTGATACTGCCATCCCTCGAGCAGCTTCGGCCTGATGAGCAGCGGCCGTACACACTCCTCCAGGACAACTCATCGGTGCACCCAGCTGGGCTGGCGCGGGATTGGTTCGAAAGCCACCGTGATATAGTGAGGTATTACACTGTATGTGTTCATGCAGTCATGTGATGTTTCTAAGGTGAGGTATTACACTGCATGTGCTCATGCAGTCATGCGATGTTTTTAAGGTGACGATTATCGTATGGTCTTGACTATGACTAGTGGTTTAATTTTTCGTTCATGCTGATATTGTGTACTTGGTGAAGCTATGTCTGAACCATGTCAGTGATGTATTAAGAATGAAATGATCATGCAATTTTACATTTGATCGCAAATGCATCACGCGAAATTGAAGACGGTGCTAATAGCGTCTTTAAAGAGCGCACTAGTGAGGATAATTTAACCCACCAACCCATCCCTATTTTTAAAGAGCGCACTAGTGAGGCTAATTTAACCCACCAACCCATCCCTATTTTTAAAGAGCGCACTAGTGAGGCTAATTTAACCCACCAACCCATCCCTGTTTTTAAATAGCGCACTAGTGAGGCTAATTTAACCCACCAACCCATCCCTGTTTTTTTTCGGCTGTCTCGCGCACCAGATGGGGTATCCTAGTTTCTTTTCCACCATCTACAGATAATTTTCGACGCTTCGCTTTTGGCATTGCACGGAAACATCAACCTAGAACCCCTCTCGTCTCCCTATTCAAAATCCGTGACGATGCCCATGGTTGTAGTAACCTCGGAAGATTCAGTGAGGCTACCGAGGTTACGACAACCCTTGTCAATCGCCACAGATTTTGAGTAGGTGTGGGTGGGGGGGGGAGGCGAGAGTGGTTCTGGGTCGATGTTTCCCTATTTCACTATCCTTTCATTTTCCTTCATTTCTCACCAGCGTCCAACCATCCAACAAAAAGCTTTTCTATAAAACCAAACATGTTCAGAAACAGCAATAAGAATATGGTTGTTTTTTGCAAGTGTTTGGAACTACGATCTTATCGAAAAATAGATGTTAAAGGCCGAAGTGTCGAAATTTGACATCGGGCGATCCTGAAGAACTTTGCCCAACTAACCCAAAGTTAATTAATGTAGGATCAGTGGATTGGCTTACATGCAAATCTATCGAGTTTCACTTCGCTAACTCTCTACATCGGAAGTTAGTAGAGGCCTAAAGAAGCCCATCGGTGTGCGAGTTAACATTTGCTGTTAGAAACTTAGATCAATTTACCACACTCTTAGCTAATATCAGCAACCGCTTTTGCGACACTTCATAACGATCTACGGCGCAGCGCGGTGTCTTCAGCTAAAATGCTTGTTATCAAAATGAATCGCTGGCATTGGCACTGGTCTATTACCCGATGGTCTTTGAAGCAGCAGTTAATTGATCTGGCACAGTCATCTGAAAATAGTCAGCGAAAATGGCCGAGGACAGGGGAAAGTAAACACAACATAAATAGGTGTATTAGAAAGAGTAGAGGAACGAGGATGGAGGGTTACAGAAAACAGTAGAAGCAATGGCTATTTCGGCCTCCCCTGGATCAGTGGGTGATCTGAACACATTAACTGTGAAGCAAAATAGATAACAAAACTACGATTTGGGCGAACAATTCGTCGCTGTACATGTCTTCACAAATGATGTCATAGCTCAATGATCACGATGGTGTCATTCGTCCTTTCCACTCCGAGAAGGTGGCATCAGCCAACACCGGCCAACTTTGGTACCCTTGAACTGCTCAAACAGGAATCTTCTGTCATTTATAGCGAACCCAGAGAGACAGAATGACAACGGAGTGTTCGCACTCCAAGAACGAATAGCCCCCAGCCGCCCTTCCAGCTCACAACAACGCAGGTACATGGCTATGTATTCGAAACATGATCCTTGATCATCACTAACAGCGCCGGCGACAATACACTCATGGTGAAAGATCAGAGAAGCGGGGTAGAAGACTATCGGATCGCATCACCGTGGCCGCAGGCCAGCGCCGTGGAATGGTGGGTGTGTCCGAACACACCCGCGCACATGCCGAGCACACACACACACACACACACACACACACACACACACACACACACACACACACACACACACACACACACACAGAGCGAGAGAGGGAGGGAGGGAACATGCGCAACACATACCTGCACAACACCCGGCGCACCCGTCGAAGTGCGACAATGCGACAGTGCGACAGTGCGACAGTGTGACGGACACAATTTCCATGGGCAGGCGGTGACCTCTCACTGAGCCGTCGTGGTCGAGCGCCGCCTGGTCAGTGCGGCGGACACAATGTGCAGAGGGAGCCGGTCGGCACCCCGTGAGCTCCTGTCTGCTGGCGCCAGTCCCTGGTGCCGGCGCCGTCCCCGGACATGGACGAGCGAGTCGCGACATCGCCGTCTGCTGGGCGGTGATGGGGAGGCCGCCGGCGCGGCGGCACACCACCGGCGCCCCAGCTCGGAGCACCCATCCACCGGACACAGGACACGGCACGCCAGAGGCGGCCGCTGGCCCGGCTGACTAGACGATGTGTTTGCGTGTGTGGGAGAGAGTGAGAGGCCGGATGTGGGCGCCGCTCAGCTGCCGGCCGCCAGCCGGTATGGGCCGCTGTGTCCGCCGGCCGGACCGGCACCGTCTCGCCGACACCGCTGTCGCACCTCGTCCACCACATCCAGCAGGTGTTTGGCGTCCATGGCCAGCACGTGCGCCGACTGCAGCATCTGTCTGCCGAACGACAGACCAGCCGTCAGTGGCGCCGCGCCACTGCTCACACCAGACAGACCAGCCGTCAGTGGTGCCGCGCCACTGCTCACACCAGACAGACCAGCCGTCAGCGCCGCGCCACTGCTCACACCAGACAGACCAGCCGTCAGTGGCGCCGCGCCACTGCTCACACCAGACAGACCAGCCGTCAGCGCCGCGCCACTGCTCACACCAGACAGACCAGCCGTCAGCGCCGCGCCACTGCTCACACCAGACAGACCAGCCGTCAGTGGCGCCGCGCCACTGCTCACACCAGACAGACCAGCCGTCAGCGCCGCGCCACTGCTCACACCAGACAGACCAGCCGTCAGTGGCGCCGCGCCACTGCTCACACCAGACACTGTGACCAGGCATTGTTTACGCTATGTGATTTGCCGGCCGGTGCGTCCACCAGACATCCTGGATGTCTGGTGGACCTTGCAGTCCCTCTGTCCGCGGCGATGGATGGCGAACCAGAGCCTGAGCCGTGTACAAATGTGACTGCAAGGGAGCTAACGAGCCTGAACCGTGGACAAATGTGACTGCAAGGGAGCTAATGAGCCTGAGCTGTGGACAAATGTGGCTGTCATAGAGCTAACGAGCCTGAACCGTGGATAAATGTGGCTATCAGGGAGCTAATGAGCCTGAGCCGTGGACAAATGTGGCTGCCAGGGAGCTAATGAGCTCGAGCCGTGGGAAAACGTGGCTACCAGGGAGCTGATGTACTTGAGCCGTGGACAAATGTGGCTGTGAGGGAGCTAATGAGCCTGAGCCGTGGACAAATGTGGCTGTGAGGGAGCTAATGAGCTTGAGCCGTAGTAAACAAATGTGGCTGTCAGGGAGCTAATGAGCCTGAACCGTGGACAAATGTGGCTGCCAGGGAGCTAATGAGCCCGAGCTATGGACAAACGTGGCTACCACGGAGCTAATGTACTTGAGTCGTGGACTGGGCTGCCGTGCCGTGGACTGGAGCCGTGGCTGCTAGGAAGCTAATGAACGTGAGCCGTCAACGAATGTGGAAATGTTCTTTGCGTGCAAATTGTTCGAGGTGTTCAAATTGTTGCGTGCAAATTTTCATAAAACTACAAATGTCTGAAGCACTGGTGTGCTTCAGACATCTCCTCATGCGATGGCACCACACAAGTCGCTATAAAAATAGTCCAGAACTGCATATATGGCCACTTTCTTCAGTTATCACACTGCGCGCTGCTGCCGCTCCTTGGCTTCCAGCCAAGTCGGGCAGCGGGTGATGGGAGGAGGGACGGGGCCCCTCACAGGCCGCGAAGAGGGGATCGTCAGCCGCGGGAGGCGTTCATATTTTCCAAGGTTCACAATTTCCGACGTTCATAATTTCCAAATTGGAAGTTATTTTCCAACAATTGGAAGCTAACTTTCGAAAGTTGGAAGGTTGGGTTAAGTTAGGTTGGGTTCGGTTTGGTTCCTATCCGGGCTACTTTGGAGATTAACTTCAATTTTTTTTAAAGCTAACGTCCAAATTGGGAAATTATGAAATTTAGAAAATATGAACGCCTCCTGTCCGAGCTGTTTTGGAAGTTATGACGTTGGAAGTTATGAACCTTTAAAGATATGACACGCCGCCTCAGCCGCACACTGCGCCGTGGGACTCTCCATGGCCAATGTCCACACACCTGACAATGGGCGCGGCACATCCCAGCATGAAGCCATAGCGCTGGCAAAGGCACACATTAGAATACCATGGACACATGACAGAAGAGCATCGATACTACAGGCTACTGTAAGCTACATCAATAACTACAGCCGCAGCTCATAACCAAAGCACTTTAATGTAACACCACTATATTATTCAGACCATTGGCAAGTATGCTAAGCGAGGGAGCATTACTGGCATCGCATGTACTAGAACAGATCTGCAGATATGCTAGATATGCAGTCAGGTGGCCGGGGGGGGCATTGGTAGCTCAGTGGTTAAGCTGATCGTCTGACATGCCAGGGGTACGGGGTTCGATTCCTCGCGGTGCCCACCCTCCCTGCCAAGGTGAGAGGCAGGCGGCGCCATATGGCCTCAGCTGCTGAGTGCGTCGCAGTCACAAACACCACCACCACCACCACCACAGATCGCCAGGACAAATCCGTTGAATAAGCAATTCATGGGCAAAGTGGTTGGTTGGTTGGTTATTGGTTTTACGACACGTCGACTGTTGAGTCATATAGCGTCGCCAATCTCTCACGCCGATTGGTCGCGGGCGAAGAGTAGCGACAGGTGAGACTCGAACCCACAATCTTTCGATTGTGAGATGAGCATCTTGCCCCTAGACCACTCGTCCCCTCCATGGGCAAAGTGAATACCCCAATTGTTCTACTGGGGTTATGTGTGCAGCTGTGGTACGGCATCCACGGCGCCCATGGCACCAACAGTGATCCGACCCTTACTTTCTGTACTCCTCGTCCAGTGTGGTGGAGCTGTAGCGCTGGGCGTTCTTCAGTGAGCCCACCAGCGCCTGCATGTCCTTCCCCAGGACTTTGTGCGCCATTTCGACCTGTCGAAGCGACTGAGAGTTAAGGTGACGGGGTCGACAGTTGGTGGATCTGGTAGGTGGTGGGTATGTGACGGGGTCGACAGGTGGTGGATCTGGTAGGTGGTGGGTATGTGACGGGGTCGACAGTTGGTGGATCTGGTAGGTGGTGGGTATGTGACGGGGTCGACAGTTGGTGGATCTGGTAGGTGGTGGGTATGTGACGGGGTCGACAGTTGGTGGATTTGGTATGTGATGGGTTCGACAGGTGGTGGGTTCGTTGGGAGACGGGTTCGGCAGGTGGTGGGTAGAGACATCCCCACAGTCACTGACGAACATCTCCTGGACAGGGGACATCTTCCATCGCATGAGAGACATCCCACACACCACTGATGAACATCTCCTGGACAGGGGACATCTTCCATCGCATGAGAGACATCCCACACACAACTGACGAACATCTCCTGGACAGTGGACATCTTCAATCGCATGAGAGACATCCCACACACCACTGATTAACATCTCCTGGACAGTGGACATCTTCCATCGCATGAGAGACATCCCACACACCACTGACGAACATCTCCTGGACAGGGGACATCTTCCATCGCATGAAAGATATCCCACACACCACTGATGAACATCTCCTGGACAGTGGACATCTTCCATCGCATGAGAGACATCCCACACTCCACTGACGAACATGTCCTGGACAGTGGACATCTTCCATCGCATGAGAGACATCCCACACACCACTGACGAACATCTCCTGGACATCCCACACACCACTGACGAACATTTCCTGGACAGGGGACATCTTCCATCGCATGAGAGACATCCCACACACCACTGATGAACATCTCCTGCACAGGGGACATCTTCCATCGCATGAGAGACATCCCACACACCACTGATGAACATCTCCTGGACAGGTGACATCTTCCATCGCATGAGACATCCCACACACCACTGATGAACATCTCCTGGACAGGGGACATCTTCTATCGCATGAGACTTCCCACACACCACTGATGAACATTTCCTGGACAGGGGACATCTTCCATCGCATGAGAGACATCCCACATACCACTGATGAACATCTCCTGGACAGAGGACATCTTCCATCGCATGAGAGACATCCCAGACATCACTGACGAACATCTCCTGTACAGGGGACATCTTCCAGCGAAGAAAGGTCACCCCCCGCAAGAGAAACATTTTCAAAATGACAGACTTCCTCATAAAACGCAGACGCCTCCACCAGAAGACGAATTCATCAACCGGAGGACAACCAGCGCGTTGGACAGAGCACTACCACCCACTGACCTCTCTATGGGCCGACGAGGGGAAGGTAGCGACCTCGGCGTCCACGGCGGCCAGCAGCTCGCGCAGCTGGTAGCCGACGTGTTTGACCATGTCCAGGTAGCGGTCTGTAAGGCCTGCCTGCACGCCGCGACTCAGGGCCATCACGGTGCGCACCACGGCGGTAGTGCAGTCGTACACGCGGTCACCGGCGCGCTCCACATCGGCCGTCCGCGGCATCTCGTCCCGCTGCAGCACACACACGCACCGTGACGAGGGGCTGCCGGGACGGCTGTGGCGTTCAGCGCCATGATCACTGTTTGATGTACTGGCTACTCTGAGTAGCCAGCAGAGCATTTGGAGGCTACTGCGGGCACCGTGGGGGCATGGGTGAGGGAGTCGTATGGGGTACGAGGGGTCCCAGAACTCCCTCAGCCTGGCGAAGCACCGACACGTGCAGCTGCGGCTCTTGTGCATGTATGTGGGGGGATGGAACTTCCTCAGTTTTCATGGGAACAGGGTGAAGAAGGCAGCATTCATTGACACGTAGTTAGTCCGTTCGACAAACAACACTGATGGACCGACGGGACTCTGCTTGTCAACGACAGACCTCTATGGCGCTTACCCTTGTGCCCTCTAGCATTAACGTATACCTACATCGGTCATTCCACGCCAACTCAACCGATCGATAACACCCATCCCCTCATATTTTGCTTCCACTTTGTCGAAATGATTATCTTAGTCCCCAAACACGATTGTGGGAGTTTTGTGTCTCTCTGGTCAGTAGCTTAGCCTGCACGGTGACATTAGGATATGACATCATACCACAAATTGATTTTTTAAGCTGCGGTATCTCTGGACGGAACTGGGAAATTGATGCGGAGGCGCTGATCTGTCTGGCTACAAGAGCAAGCATTGAACAACGCTTGTATTCAAGCGTTGGGAATTTTATTGCTGCATATGTTTAGCGCTTTGTCTTTGTCACAAGCTTCACATTTGACATTATAGTAGCAGTCCCAGGGTGCCGTGTTATACCGTACCTACGCCTTATTTTGATCGAAAAGGGTACCAATGTAGGTAGGTTAGTTGGTTATTGGTTTTCCGATACGTCGACCGTTCAGTCATCTAACGTCGCCAATCTCTCACGCCGATTGGTCGCGGGCGAAGAATAGCGACAGGTGAGACTCGAACCCACAACCTTTCGATTGTGAGACGAGCATCTTACCCCTAGACCACTCGTCCCCTCAAGGTAGGTAGGTACCAATCAGAAGCGAAACGTTTTCGAGAATTATTGGAAGGGCAGAGAAGATTTCTGATTAAATTCTTAGATTCGAACACTGCTCCGGGGTAGCAAAGGAGCATACTTTGACTTTAGCATTTGTGATAATTTTTGACAGCATTTTTCCCAAACATACTTCATACAGCTTATATTCGTGAAGAGCAGCCCCTTCCGATTTTCTTTTCAACCACCGATATTCTAATCATACGCTCGTTTTTACCCTAGCATACTTAATAAATAGAGTGGGACGTCTAGCGATGTGCGAGAAGTACAATTCAAGCGATGTGCGAGAAGTCGGTAAACATGGGCAGGTGCGTGCGGCTGGACTGTGGTCGAGCGGCGGGCCTCCCAATCCGGGCGCCGCCGAGGTCACGTGAGAGAGACGATCTGTCACCCCTCCTCTACTAGGCAAGGGCTGTACCATTCACGACAAAAACAGTCCCGTCCTATCTTATTGATACAACTGTGGTGGGCCAGAGCGTGGGGAAAGGTGAGCAAGGCAGGCGCTGCGTATCCAGTCTTTGTGTGCTGATCTTTGTCTTTGCCTTAGTCGGTCCGGCCAGGCCGGTAGTCAGTCCGTTCGTGCCCGTAATTTGACGAGAGTCGCTGATAGTGGATGGTGGCAGTCACTTAGTGTGCGCGAGAATGAAGGGTGTACGCTATGCGAAGATAGCGTACTTGCAGCATAAAAGCGTCAGTTCAGGGCTGCGGGTCACAACGCCAGCCTATCTCAGCAAACATCGGTCCCTTCATGGGCTGATTTCGGCTGGCGATAAGCTGTGTACCATGTGCAGAAAGGAAATCCCAAACGAAGGCCAGCGGACCTTTCAAAATCTTCACCATCGACGCGTCTAACTCGTCGAACAAAGTTTCTTCAAGACATGGCAATGATTCTGAATCTGCGTGATCTACAACACCACCGGCGCTGCCGTCCTGCGACGCCTTTCCGGACGAACATGTGGTCGTCGAAGATCTCAACGTGATTATGTCTACCTGAAATGGGAGAATCCACGCTCCGTACAGGTGGGTCTCGGATATAGTTATATTACATAACACATTATTACTTTATTAATATCCTACAAGCGTACGCAACTTAATTTGGAAGGTAAGTTTATATTTTGTGTGGTTGATACGATAAAGGTGGCCTTTCTACTTCTGCTTTTTATCCATGCTTTGCTAATCCATACCCACCCCGTTAATACACCAGAATGGTGACCTTTATACTTCTAGTGTACCCATGCTTTGTTAACCCATACCCACCCAGTTAATAAACCAGCTGGGGGAGGGAGTGGCAATCACGCAACTCCCTGTGGGAAGGTACGAAATACTCCCGGGTGGCGCCGATTAAGAGGCTGTGTATGACGTCAGGCATAATTGAAGGTCACCTCTCGTTTAGCATAGTGGCTTGCAAGTTTGTGAGGAGGGCTGGCCTTTCGAAATTTAATATCAAGCCTATGATGGTGCTATGCAATATAATTGTACCCTCCACCTCATGAGTTTGCATGGAAAGATCCATATATTATTGCAATCAATGAAAAAACGTGTGACTATTCCAGCAAATTGTCAATTAAAAGTGTCCATTCAAAGTGAGGAAAAGAGGCAAGCAAACACAGAAATGAGCAGATCCACAAGCATGTGCAGCTGCAATGTCAGACACCACTAGGTGGTGACTGCTGCGTCGTCACACAGGTGGGGCCTCAGTGCGGCCGTCACACAGGTGGGGCCTCAGTGCGGCCGTCACACAGGAGGCGCCTCAGTGCGGCCGTCACACAGGTGGGGCCTCAGTGCGGCCGTCACACAGGAGGCGCCTCAGTGCGGCCGTCACACAGGTGGCGCCTCAGTGCGGCCGTCACACAGGAGGCGCCTCAGTGCGGCCGTCACACAGGAGGCGCCTCAGTGCGGCCGTCACACAGGTGGCGCCTCAGTGCGGCCGTCACACAGGAGGCGCCTCAGTTCGGCCGTCACACAGGAGGCGCCTCAGTGCGGCCGTCACACAGGAGGCGCCTCAGTGCGGCCGTCACACAGGAGGGCCTCAGTGCGGCCGTCACACAGGTGGCGCCTCAGTGTAGTCGTCACACAGGAGGCGCCTCAGTGCGTCGTCACACAGGAGGCGCCTCAGTTCGGTCGTCACACAGGAGGCGCCTCAGTGTGGTCGTCACACAGGTGGCGCCTCAGTGTAGTCGTCACACAGGAGGCGCCTCAGTGCGTCGTCACACAGGAGGCGCCTCAGTTCGGTCGTCACACAGGAGGCGCCTCAGTGCGGCCGTCACACAGGAGGCGCCTCAGTGCGGCCGTCACACAGGAGGCGCCTCAGTGCGGCCGTCACACAGGAGGCGCCTCAGTGCGGCCGTCACACAGGTGGCGCCTCAGTGCGGCCGTCACACAGGTGGCGCCTCAGTGCGGCCGTCACACAGGAGGCGCCTCAGTGCGGCCGTCACACAGGTGGCGCCTCAGTGCGGCCGTCACACAGGTGGGGCCTCAGTGCGGCCGTCACACAGGAGGCGCCTCAGTGCGGCCGTCACACAGGAGGCGCCTCAGTGCGGCCGTCACAAGGAGGCGCCTCAGTGCGGCCGTCACACAGGTGGGGCCTCAGTGCGGCCGTCACACAGGAGGGCCTCAGTGCGTCCGTCACACAGGAGGCGTCTCAGTGCGGCCGTCACACAGGAGGCGCCTCAGTGCGGCCGTCACACAGGAGGGCCTCAGTGCGGCCGTCACACAGGAGGGCCTCAGTGCGGCCGTCACACAGGTGGCGCCTCAGTGTAGTCGTCACACAGTCACACAGGAGGCGCCTCAGTGCGGCCGTCACACAGGAGGGCCTCAGTGCGGCCGTCACACAGGAGGGGCCTCAGTGCGGCCGTCACACAGGAGGCGCCTCAGTGTAGTCGTCACACAGGAGGCGCCTCAGTGCGGCCGTCACACAGGTGGGCCTCAGTGCGGCCGTCACACAGGTGGCGCCTCAGTGTAGTCGTCACACAGTCACACAGGAGGCGCCTCAGTGCGGCCGTCACACAGGAGGGCCTCAGTGCGGCCGTCACACAGGAGGGGCCTCAGTGCGGCCGTCACACAGGTGGGGCCTCAGTGCGGCCGTCACACAGGAGGCGCCTCAGTGCGGCCGTCACACAGGAGGGCCTCAGTGCGGCCGTCACACAGGAGGCGCCTCAGTGCGGCCGTCACACAGGAGGCGCCTCAGTGCGGCCGTCACACAGGAGGCGCCTCAGTGCGGCCGTCACACAGGAGGCGCCTCAGTGCGGCCGTCACACAGGAGGCGCCTCAGTGCGGCCGTCACACAGGAGGCGCCTCAGTGCGGCCGTCACACAGGTGGCGCCTCAGTGCGGCCGTCACACAGGAGGCGCCTCAGTGCGGCCGTCACACAGGAGGCGCCTCAGTGCGGCCGTCACACAGGAGGGGCCTCAGTGCGGCCGTCACACAGGAGGCGCCTCAGTGCGGCCGTCACACAGGAGGCGCCTCAGTGCGGCCGTCACACAGGTGGGGCCTCAGTGCGGCCGTCACACAGGTGGCGCCTCAGTGCGGCCGTCACACAGGTGGGGCCTCAGTGCGGCCGTCACACAGGTGGGGCCTCAGTGCGGCCGTCACACAGGAGGGCCTCCAGTGCGGCCGTCACACAGGAGGCGCCTCAGTGCGGCCGTCACACAGGAGGCGCCTCAGTGCGGCCGTCACACAGGAGGCGCCTCAGTGCGGCCGTCACACAGGAGGCGCCTCAGTGCGGCCGTCACACAGGAGGCGCCTCAGTGCGGCCGTCACACAGGAGGCGCCTCAGTGCGGCCGTCACACAGGAGGCGCCTCAGTGCGGCCGTCACACAGGTGGCGCCTCAGTGCGGCCGTCACACAGGAGGCGCCTCAGTGCGGCCGTCACACAGGAGGCGCCTCAGTGCGGCCGTCACACAGGAGGGCCTCACTGCGGCCGTCACACAGGAGGCGCCTCAGTGCGGCCGTCACACAGGTGGCGCCTCAGTGCGGCCGTCACACAGGTGGGGCCTCAGTGCGGCCGTCACACAGGAGGCGCCTCAGTGCGGCCGTCACACAGGAGGCGCCTCAGTGCGGCCGTCACACAGGAGGCGCCTCAGTGCGGCCGTCACACAGGTGGGGCCTCAGTGCGGCCGTCACACAGGAGGGCCTCAGTGCGTCCGTCACACAGGAGGCGTCTCAGTGCGGCCGTCACACAGGAGGCGCCTCCAGTGCGGCCGTCACACAGGAGGGCCTCAGTGCGGCCGTCACACAGGAGGGGCCTCAGTGCGGCCGTCACACAGTCACACAGGAGGCGCCTCAGTGTAGTCGTCACACAGTCACACAGGAGGCGCCTCAGTGCGGCCGTCACACAGGTGGGCCTCAGTGCGGCCGTCACACAGGAGGCGCCTCAGTGTAGTCGTCACACAGTCACACAGGAGGCGCCTCAGTGCGGCCGTCACACAGGTGGGGCCTCAGTGCGGCCGTCACACAGGTGGCGCCTCAGTGCGGCCGTCACACAGGTGGGGCCTCAGTGCGGCCGTCACACAGGTGGGGCCTCAGTGCGGCCGTCACACAGGAGGCGCCTCAGTGCGGCCGTCACACAGGAGGCGCCTCAGTGCGGCCGTCACACAGGAGGCGCCTCAGTGCGGCCGTCACACAGGAGGCGCCTCAGTGCGGCCGTCACACAGGAGGCGCCTCAGTGCGGCCGTCACACAGGTGGGGCCTCAGTGCGGCCGTCACACAGGAGGCGCCTCAGTGCGGCCGTCACACAGGAGGCGCCTCAGTGCGGCCGTCACACAGGTGGGGCCTCAGTGCGGCCGTCACACAGGTGGGGCCTCAGTGCGGCCGTCACACAGGAGGGCCTCAGTGCGGCCGTCACACAGGAGGCGCCTCAGTGCGGCCGTCACACAGGAGGCGCCTCAGTGCGGCCGTCACACAGGTGGGGCCTCAGTGCGGCCGTCACACAGGAGGCGCCTCAGTGCGGCCGTCACACAGGTGGCGCCTCAGTGCGGCCGTCACACAGGTGGCGCCTCAGTGTAGTCGTCACACAGGAGGCGCCTCAGTGCGGCCGTCACACAGGAGGCGCCTCAGTGCGGTCGTCACACAGGTGGCGCCTCAGTGCGGTCGTCACACAGGTGGCGTCTCAGTGTAGTCGTCACACAGGAGGCGCCTCCAGTGCGGTCGTCACACAGGTGGCGTCTCAGTGTAGTCGTCACACAGGAGGCGCCTCAGTGCGGCCGTCACACAGGAGGGCCTCAGTGCGGCCGTCACACAGGAGGCGCCTCAGTGCGGCCGTCACACAGGAGGCGTCTCAGTGCGGCCGTCACACAGGAGGCGCCTCAGTGTGGCCGTCACACAGGAGGCGTCTCAGTGCGGCCGTCACACAGGTGGCGCCTCAGTGCGGACGTCACACAGGAGGCGCCTCAGTGCGGCCGTCACACAGGAGGCGTCTCAGTGCGGCCGTCACACAGGTGGCGCCTCAGTGCGGCCGTCACACAGGTGGCGCCTCAGTGCGGCCGTCACACAGGTGGGGCCTCAGTGCGGCCGTCACACAGGAGGCGCCTCAGTGCGGCCGTCACACAGGTGGGGCCTCAGTGCGGCCGTCACACAGGAGGCGCCTCAGTGCGGCCGTCACACAGGAGGCGCCTCAGTGCGGCCGTCACACAGGAGGGCCTCAGTGCGGCCGTCACACAGGTGGCGCCTCAGTGCGGCCGTCACACAGGAGGCGCCTCAGTGCGGCCGTCACACAGGTGGGGCCTCAGTGCGGCCGTCACACAGGAGGCGCCTCAGTGCGGCCGTCACACAGGAGGCGCCTCAGTGCGGCCGTCACACAGGTGGCGCCTCAGTGCGGCCGTCACACAGGAGGCGCCTCAGTGTAGTCGTCACACAGTCACACAGGAGGCGCCTCAGTGCGGCCGCAAGCCGGCGGAGGCGCTGACGTCAGCGCGGCCAGCAGTCACATTGGTCAGGTCTCCCGCAGAAGGATCGGCGCGTGCCCCTCTCAATGCGCGTCAATTGGCAGCCTCTGAAGTGCACCTGGTGTGCGATGCAGCTCACCTCAGTATCCTCTGAAGCTCCTCCTCCAGTTATACACCCTCCCGTACTCACCTAGTCCTCCATGCAGCTCACCTGGTCCTCCGTGCAGTTCACCTTGGTGTCCTCAGCGGCTCACAGGGTCGTGCGCGGGATGCCCGGGCCGGGTGTGTCGTTTGCGACTGACCTTGGTGCCGACAGGTCGCTCTGCCGAGCTGCTGTTGGAGGAGGGCTTTGAGCCGTCCGAGGTGGGCTCGCCGGCAGACTGGAGCGGAGACGTCACGTGCGTGACGCCGTCCACCGAGTCAGAGTCGGACCGGTCCGAGGAGGCCGCCAGCGAGTTCCGCTTCCGCTGTCACGGCCAGCCGTCAGGTCAAGGCTCCCAGTCGCCGAGCTTCTCCTATTATGTCACTAACTAGCACGCCAGAGTCTAACGAACTAATCCACGCACACGTCGGCGTTCCCTTCAACTTAACCAGGCAACTCCAAGCTTTATTGATATCAACCTTCCGAGCGCGTTTACTTTGGCTGGTGAAGTTCGAACGAGATAAAATGAGCATTCAATATCTTGCAATTCATTCCTCTGACTTTCGATGTCAGGCATTATGATTATTATGGCCATAGATCACAGTCACAGTCAGGCCATAGATCACATTATGTTTTAGTGAGGTCAACTTATGATAGAGCACAACTACTAATATCTTATCTTGCATGAGATCTTAACAATTGACGTCATTACTCGGTTTTGTTTCTTTTGTTTTTTGGTGGTGAAGAGAGGAGAAAGCATTCTTAATATTTTTCCAATGTTTTAACACAACACACGTAACTCCGAGTATCGTATCACGTGCATAAGGTACGGAATGTAAAATGAAGCGAAGATTGTTTTTACGTCTGCCCGCTAGAACTCTCCCCCACACCCGCTCTCCCCCGCTAGTGGTGACCCGGCCCGCTCTTCCCGCACCAGGAACCCACACAGGCCCAGTGGTGACATCTCCACCTGCCGAGCGAAATTATTCCGGTTCGAAATTCTGCGACCACCAATTAATTTCGCAAGCTGCACCCAATGGTCGTGACATGCATGGTCCCGCAACCAAGAACCCGCAATCTGCTTTTATACCCGTCCCCGCTTCCTCTTTCCGCCCCATGCTCCGCACAACAATGGCCACTCGTCTCTATCCGCAGCGGTACAGCTAGGTTCAGTTCGGTGCTCGCCAGTTCAGTTCACCTCTGACCAATTCAGTCCTCACCAGTTCGTGTTCGCCGTGGAGCCATAGTCGATCGGCCGACATCCGACAATGTTGCCGCTCCAGTCGCTCCTGAATATCTCCCGAGAGAGACTCCTGACTACTCTTGGTCACCGACTCCTGACTGCTCCTGGTCACCGACTCCTGACTGCTCTTGGCCGACTCCAAACTGGTCCTGATGGATTCTTGACTACTCCTGGAGGTAGACTCCTGACTAATCCTATGGACCGATTCCTGACTGCTCCTTGACGTTGATTCCTGACTGTTCCTGAAGGCTGGATCGTGCCGACGCACCCTGCCGTCTCCTGCCTCCTGCTCCTGACGCCTCGCAGCATCCTCCGGAGGCAGCGGTGGCTTCTGGAGAAGGGGCACGGAACAATGCGTCACTCCGAGGTCAGGCCAAGTACGCATCGTGTCGCTCGTAGTGTGTTGGAGAGTTGGTCAGAATTATAAGCGTGACATTACTTATAACTTCATGTCGCGCTTTTGACATCAAAATATACCGAGACCTATGATCGTAGATGAATGCTGGAAAGGGTGAAAGTTTGATTGAAGTCAATTCTTCCATAACACGCAACCAGGTTAATGTGCAAGGTAAGGTTCAACGTCGTCAAAGTATGACATGACAGCCTCCGCCATGTTCAAGCCAATCCAAGCACCCCCGTAACTGCGAGAGATAACTGACTAAGAGCGGTGATTTTAGAGTATATCAGCGTTCTTGTTTTCGAAATTGGATCGGAGACACACCAATGAGCCAATCACCTGTGCCATTTTTTTAGGGGACAGAAGAACTCGTCAGAAATGCATCTTTTAACAACGGTAGGATTTTACTCTTTTCACAAGTTTTGAAAATCTCACATATTAGCTTGAAGACATTGGGAACCGGTCCGCAGTTCCGCACAGTATCAGACAAGCGGTGTACGAAAACATTTGCAGCAAAAGCGCCGCGACTGTGCTCGACACGGCGTCACTCTGGCATGCGTGCCTGGGGAACACAACTCGGGTGAAGCTGATGGTGAAGCTGATGGTGAAGCTGATGGTGAAGCTAATGGTGTGCCGCATCTGCCAGACCATGAGACCTACCAGACAACTACAAACAACTGCTCAGTCGGGTCAAGTGAGAGGCTCAGTCGGGTCCAATGAGAGGCTCAGTCGGTTCCAATGAGAGGCTCAGTCGGGTCCAGTGAGAGGCTCAGTCGGGTGGAGTGAGAGGCTCAGTGGGTCCAGTGAGAGGCTCAGTCGGGTCCAGTGACGGGCTCAGTCGGGTCCTGTGGGAGGCTCAGTCGGGTCCAATGAGAGGCTCAGTCGGGTCCAATGAGAGGCTCAGTCGGGTCCAATGAGAGGCTCAGTCGGGTCCAGTGAGAGGCTCAGTCGGGTGCAGTGAGAGGCTCAGTCGGGTCCAGTGAGAGGCTCAGTCGGGTCCAGTGACGGGCTCAGTCGGGTCCTGTGGGAGGCTCAGTCGGGTCCAGTGACGGGCTCAGTCAGGTCCAGTGAGAGGCTCAGTCGTGTCCAGCGAGAGGTTCAGTCGGGTCCAGTGAGAGGTTCAGTCGGGTCCAATGAGAGGCTCAGTCGGGTCCAGTGAGAGGCTCAGTCGGGTCCAGTGAGAGGCTCAGTCTGGTCCAGTGAGAGGCTCAGTCGGGTCCAGTGAGAGGCTCAGTCGGGTGCAGTGAGAGGCTCAGTCGGGTGCAGTGAGAGGCTCAGTCGGGTCCAATGAGAGGCTCAGTTGGGTCCAGTGAGAGGTTCAGTCGGGTCCAATGAGAGGCTCAGTTGGGTCCAGTGAGAGGCTTAGTCGGGTCCAGTGAGAGGCTCGGTCAGGTCCAATGAGAGGCTCAGTCGGGTCCAGTGACGGGCTCAGTCGGGTCCAATGAGAGGCTCAGTCGGGTGCAGTGAGAGGCTCAGTCTGGTCCAATGAGAGGCTCAGTCGGGTCCAGTGAGAGGCTCAGTCGGGTCCAATGAGAGGCTCAGTCGGGTGCAGTGAGAGGCTCAGTCGGGTCCAGTGAGAGGCAAGGGCTGCCGCAGCGGACGGCAGCGTCGCCTCAGAGAGAAATACGTATATGTAAAGCCATCCCGATGTGTGAAGTGTAAACAGAGCAACTGCATAGTGAAGGGTACACGAATGCACATCCGGGAGAGTGAATGGAAGTGAATCGGGGTGGGAGTCGGGGAGGGATTTTATCTATTGACTTATTGGGTGGTTCACGACGCATTTTATGCACATTCACGGCTAATGGCGCCACCCACACTGATTCGCCGGTGAGCCGCGGGATTGGGAAATGTCCCGAGCGGAGCGAGTGTCGAACTCGGAACCTTTGGTACCCAGAGTCCAGCACATTAACCACTCGGCCATGGCCGGGGGATTTAAATGTGCATATTGGAATGGGCGAAATTAGAAGAGAACCGACTAATTTGAAGAAGAAAAAGATTTAAACGTGCAGAGTCCATAAATGGAGTATGAAATGCGTATAATGGCGCCTTAGAACAGTGTCATGCACACGGTCGCACTGCAATATCAGGGCGTACAGCGGCACTACAAGTACAAGGTGAGAGTGCACGGTGACACTGCAAGTACAAGGTGAGGGTGCACGGTGACACTACAAGTACAAGGTGAGGGTGCACGGTGAGACTGTAAGAACAAGGTGAGGGTGCACGGGGACACTACAAGTACAAGGTGAGGGTGCACGGTGACACTACAAGTACAAGGTGGTAGTGCACGGTGACACTACAAAGTACAAGGTGGTAGTGCACGGTGACACTACAAGTACAAGGTGAGGGTGCACGGTGACACTGCAAGTACAAGGTGAGGGTGCACGGTGACACTACAAGTACAAGGTGAGGGTGCACGGTGACACTCAAGACAAGTACAAGGTGGTAGTGCACGGTGACACTACAAGTATAAGGTGAGGGTGCACGGTGACACTACAAGTATAAGGTGAGGGTGCACGGTGACACTACAAGTACAAGGTGAGGGTGCTGGCCGACGTTCCACGACGGTGAAGGTGCCCGGAAGTGGTGCAGTGGCACGCTAAAGTAGGTGCACCCCGTCACGTGTCCAAAAGCGTGCCGACGCCGCGTGCTCCACACCACACCCTGGAGGCGGCGGTGCTCATGCGCACACCACACCACGCCGCACGTCTCCGACCTGTCTGCCAGAGGCGGGCTTGGCCGGGCCGCGACGGCACCGACGCGGCTGTACCACTGCCGCAGGCACCACGTCCACCACCAGCGTGTTGAGCACCTGGTCGCCGGGCCACGTCAGTCGCAGTGGCTGACATTGGCTGCACCGCCGGGCCACAGTCGGTACACCGCCGGACCACAGTCGGTACACCGCCGGGCCACGTCAGTCGCAGTGGCTGACATTGGCTGCACCGCCGGGCCACAGTCGGTACACCGCCGGACCACAGTCGGTACACCGCCGGACCACAGTCGGTACACCGCCGGGCCACGTCAGTCGCAGTGGCTGACATTGGCTGCACCGCCGGGCCACAGTCGGTACACCGCCGGACCACAGTCGGTACACCGCCGGGCCCCAGTCGGTACACCGCCGGACCACAGTTGGTACACCGCCGGACCACAGTTGGTACACCGCCGGACCACAGTTGGTACACCACCGGACCACAGTTGGTACACCACCAGACCACAATTGGCACACCACCGGGCCACAGTCGGTACACCACCGGACCACAGTTGGCACACCACCGGGCCACAGTCGGTACACCGCCGGACCACAGTTGGTACACCGCCGGACCACAGTTGGTACACCGCCGGACCACAGTTGGCACACCGCCGGACCACAGTCGGTACACCGCCGGACCACAGTCGGACCGCCAGACCACAGTTGGCACACCGCCGGACCACAGTCGGTACACCGCCGGACCACCGTTGGTACACCGCCGGGCCACAGTCGGCCGGACCACAGTCGGTACACCGCCGGACCACAGTCGGTACACCGCCGGACCACAGTTGGCACACCGCCGGACCACAGTTGGCACACCGCCGGACCACAGTCGGTACACCGCCGGACCACAGTTTGTACACTGCCGGACCACAGTTGGCACACCGCCGGACCACAGTTGGTACACCGCCGGACCACAGTTGGTACACCGCCGGACCACAGTCGGTACACCGCCGGACCACAGTTGGCACACCGCCGGACCACAGTTGGTACACCGCCGGACCACAGTCGGTACACCGCCGGACCACAGTTGGTACACCGCCGGACCACAGTTGGTACACCGCCGGACCACAGTTGGCACACCGCCGGACCACAGTTGGCACACCGCCGGACCACAGTCGGTACACCGCCGGACCACAGTTTGTACACTGCCGGACCACAGTTGGCACACCGCCGGACCACAGTTGGCACACCGCCGGACCACAGTTGGCACACCGCCGGACCACAGTCGGTACACCGCCGGACCACAGTTTGTACACTGCCGGACCACAGTTGGCACACCGCCGGACCACAGTTGGCACACCGCCGGGCCACAGTCGGTACACCGCCGGACCACAGTCGGTACACCGCCGGACCACAGTCGGTACACCGCCGGACCACAGTCGGTACACCGCCGGACCACAGTTGGCACACCGCCGGACCACAGTTGGTACACCACCGGACCACAGTTGGTACACCGCCAGACCACAGTTGGCACACCACCGGGCCACAGTCGGTACACCGCCGGGCCACAGTCGGTACACCGCCGGACCACAGTTGGTACACCGCCAGACCACAGTCGGCACACCACCGGGCCACAGTCGGTACACCGCCGGACCACAGTCGGTACACCGCCGGGCCACAGTCGGTACACCGCCGGACCACAGTTGGTACACCGCCGGACCACAGTTGGTACACCGCCGGACCACAGTTGGTACACCGCCGGACCACAGTCGGTACACCGCCGGACCACAGTTGGTACACCGCCGGACCACAGTCGGTACACCACCGGACCACAGTTGGCACACCGCCGGACCACAGTCGGTACACCGCCGGACCACAGTCGGTACACCGCCGGACCACAGTCGGTACACCGCCGGACCACAGTTGGTACACCGCCGGACCACAGTTGGTACACCGCCGGACCACAGTCGGTACACCGCCGGACCACAGTTGGTACACCGCCGGACCACAGTTGGCACACCGCCGGACCACAGTCGGTACACCGCCGGACCACAGTCGGTACACCGCCGGACCACAGTCGGTACACCGCCGGACCACAGTCGGTACACCGCCGGACCACAGTTGGTACACCGCCGGACCACAGTTGGTACACCGCCTCCCGGACGACGACACGTGCGGCAGCGCTCCGTTCACAACGTCATGCAGAATGAGCGCGTGGAAATTCCTCGCTCGCGTGCAAATGCTACGGTTAAGCGATGAATTCCACCAGCAGCACCAGGTGCGGGCCGCCGTGCTACCTCCAGTTGTCACGACTTCGTGAATTGACGCGGCACGAGACTAACAGCCTCATTACCACCAAAACCTAGCCCTCGGGTTTGCTGGGAAAACGTGTCAGACAATACACTCGACATGGCCATGCAAGCGACCTTCACCCACATGCCCCGTCACGAATTGCCTCTTAGTACGTAGACATTAGCATATCAGAGGAAATACACTGGGGCTGATATTTGCTCGTCCGACACCCTGAAGGTTGTCAGTCCGACGCAAATTAAATGAGTTGAATACTAGTAGGTAGTAGGTTTGGCTTCAAAGTCAGCCTTTCGGACTCGGTGACATGTCGGCCAGCCAGAGTTGATCGTTCGGCATCCCAGTCTCGGGTAAGACGGACGACGTGCGCAGTTCGAGTCTGTCCAATGTCCCAACATTTCCGACACCCAGCACTCACCGAGGCCGGAGCGCTGTAGCTGCCCGCGCTGGTGCGGCCCTCCGTGTCCCGCATGAGACGCGACAGTGCCTCGGCACTCTGCGCCACAATGTACGTCTGCACCGAGCCCTGCGAACACGCAGACGTCGGCGGCGACGGCGGCGCGCGCTGCTCGTGTCGCGGCCGCGCCGGCTTGGCTGGAGGGTCGTCGGAGTCGTTGGAGCCTGAGGACGCGACGGTGGCGTGTTGGCAAGCGGTCGCTGAGGTCGGTGCTATCCTAAAATACTGTCATTGTCACAATACACCAATAAATAGACCGGTGCCGTACCAGCGATGGAGCCGGCTGATTTCAGAGCTGGACGGTGAGTTAACAAAAAGCCACACGCCAAGTTGCACGATATCGGTTTTCTTGCGGGTGTCCCTTCATATCTCTTTGTCGGTGGATGGGGAAGGGGTAAGCCCTTTGACGTTCGCACCCCGCCCCTTCCTCCCCACAATAATTCCTGAGTGCAACATGGTGGCCTACGGATAGTAGACCAATGCTTTTTGGGATAACACACTTTAGCATTATTAGATGCTCTACCAATTTTTCTTCAGAGCTCCGTCTGCGAATATTCTGCCTTGGCAGACAGGGCTCACCATAACCTAGAAACACGAGCAGCGACGGCATTACGACCGAGATGGCATCCCGGGAGCCACACGACCGAGTTGGCATCCCGGGAGCCACACGACCGAATTGGCATCCCGGGAGCCACACGACCGAGTTGGCATCCCGGGAGCCACACGACCGAGTTGGCATCTCAGGAGCCACACGACCGAGTTGGCATCTCAGGAGCCACACGACCGAGTTGTCATTCCGGGAGCCACACGACCGAATTGGCATCTCAGGAGCCACACGACCGAATTGGCATCCCAGGAGCCACACGACCGAATTGGCATCCCAGGAGCCACACGACCGAGTTGGCATCTCAGGAGCCACACGACCGAGTTGTCATTCCGGGAGCCACACGACCGAGTTGGGATCCCAGGAGCCACACGACCGAGTTGGCATCCCAGGAGCCACACGACCGAGTTGGCATCTCAGGAGCCACACGACCGAGTTGGCATCCCAGGAGCCACACGACCGAGTTGGCATCCCAGGAGCCACACGACCGAGTTGGCATCCCAGGAGCCACACGACCGAGTTGGCATCTCAGGAGCCACACGACCGAGTTGGCATCCCAGGAGCCACACGACCGAGTTGGCATCCCAGGAGCCACACGACCGAATTGGCATCCCGGGAGCCACACGACCGAGTTGGCATCCCAGGAGCCACACGACCGAGTTGGCATCCCAGGAGCCACACGACCGAGTTGGCATCCCAGGAGCCGCACGACCGAGTTGGCATCCCAGGAGCCACACGACCGAGTTGGCATCCCAGGAGCCACACGACCGAGTTGGCATCCCAGGAGCCGCACGACCGAGTTGGCATCCCAGGAGCCACACGACCGAGTTGGCATCCCAGGAGCCACACGACCGAGTTGGCATCCCAGGAGCCACACGACCGAGTTGGCATCCCAGAGCCACACGACCGAATTGGCATCCCGGGAGCCACACGACCGAGTTGGCATCTCAGGAGCCACACGACCGAGTTGGCATCCCAGGAGCCACACGACCGAGTTGGCATCTCAGGAGCCACACGACCGAATTGGCATCCCAGGAGCCACACGACCGAGTTGGCATCTCAGGAGCCACACGACCGAGTTGTCATTCCGGGAGCCACACGACCGAGTCGGCATCTCAGGAGCCACACGACCGAATTGGCATCCCAGGAGCCACACGACCGAATTGGCATCCCAGGAGCCACACGACCGAGTTGGCATCCCAGGAGCCACACGACCGAGTTGGCATCTCAGGAGCCACACGACCGAGTTGGCATCCCAGGAGCCACACGACCGAGTTGGCATCCCAGGAGCCACACGACCGAGTTGGCATCTCAGGAGCCACATGACCGAATTGACATCCCGGGAGCCACACGACCGAGTTGGCATCCCAGGAGCCACATGACCGAGTTGGCATCCCGGGAGCCACACGACCGAGTTGGCATCCTGGGAGCCACACGACCGAGTTGGCATCCTGGGAGCCACATGACCGAGTTGACATC